>CM041644.1:1364351-1449888 GCA_023333625.1 Bothriochloa decipiens
AGCAAATGATAAAAATATAAGAGAATTTGGGATGCTTTGAAGAACAGCAAAAGGGAAATAAGTGAGAAGACTTGACGAGGGAGACGATTTCATTTTGCTTGGATAGTAGCCCTAAAAAAATCATGCTAAACGATGACCGTAGCTGGAATTAGTTGAAGGGAGACATTTGAGTCTTACTGCCTTGTCAACCTTAACTGTTCTGTCCTGCTTTCTTCGGTGCATTAGCTTATTTGGTAAAGAGCTGAAGAACCTTTTTTATGCGAAGTCTGACTAGAATCATTGTTTTTATGCAATAGTTGATCAATAAAGTATTTGGCCATCAGTGTTAAATAGTTATTGCTTATTCAGTAACATGATTATAAGAATGTTTCGACTAGAATCATTGGTCTGATGTAACAGGCTTATTCAGTAACATGCTTATAAGTGGTCTTGTATGGTCTGACTAGAATCATTGGTCGGATGTAAGTTAAGAATGGCTTAGGTTATAGTTTGGACCAATTTATTCTTGTAGTCATATTTGTAGAGACTACCTAAACCATGATGACGGTACAAGTCTCTACCCGAAGCTGATTTTTAGTTTAGTTTTAGTTCCCTGACAGAACATTCTGAGCTGTGAACATGGATGTTTGGTGACTTGTATTTAGTGATCATGATGCCATGGAACTTGTTTGAGCATGTCTCATATTTCTTGAATTAGTTTGTGGCTTCATGGTTGCTTGAAAATGTCTCATAGTCTTGTGTTATCTTTTTTTTTTCTAAAAATAGGATGGCATTTGCGTGGTAGTTGTCAATGTTTTGATCAGCTACCATGATGCCATGATTCCAAATAATATAATGGATCTAAATAGATATTGTAATCATGTACATCTTATTTATGCTTCCTTTGTGTTGCAGGTTTATGTTGAGAGCACGTTTTTTTACTCACACTCCATCTGCAAGCCTCAAGTAAGCCTTTGAGTGACCAGCTATTTCTTATGTTTATTAGTTTTTTCATACAGTCAGAATGCTATGTTTCTATTATGTTGTACAGTCATGTTGTTGAATAAATGAATAGGATTTTGAAATTTCATGATCTACCTATTTCAATTTAGTTCAACTATGCTTCATAAGTGGAACAATGTGAGCCTTTGCCTGCGAATTAGCAGATGCTGCTATGTGTTGTCCACTTGTAGATGAAAATTAACTGGCTACTATCAATATACATTTTGGCCATATATTCAGTGATATGCAATAGGCATAAGTGAGACCTCCAACTGCAGAGGAACCTTTTTTTTTCCATCCTTGCTCCGCATCCCATGAACTTGCTGAGAGATTTCCTTCAGCCCACTTAGCTCAGACGATTCTTCCACCATCTTCTTAGTTTAACATCTTAGTTTTTACAACATTTAGACGGACCTATACACATTTTTGCAGTTAGGTTCCACAACACACTTAGGGCACGGGCTGAATTACCATAGGCGGCTAACAATAGAATCAAGGTGTATCATGTATTCATGTCATGTACATGGTCAACTAACTGTTGTCAATCGTTGAATCCTTGCTCTAGGTGAGAGCAGGATCCTTACTCTCATGGAGAGGATAGCACTCAGAGAACTTAGAGTTGGGGCAATTTTCTGAGGTTTATTTCTCACGCAATGCTATGCCAACCTGAGGGGTTGGGGATACAAATTTATAGGCTGCTAACCAGCCAAGCATATGCTAAGATGCTAGTCTAAGATGCTATCCTAGATGCTAGTCAAGATGTTGCCCTAAGATGCTCCTAAGATGCTTGTCCTAAGATGCTAACTGTTATCCTAAAAGCAGTCAAGGATGCTGGTTACAAAGGACACAAGGATACAAGGACCATATGCTGCGTACTGCAGCTCACAACCAACTAGCCAACACAGAGACTTATCCATCACTCTCTCCCTAAGTCTTGTGTGGCTCCTTGTGAGGTATCTGAGCCATCCCGATCCTGGCGCGAAATTCCTGGAACTTGACTCGCCCAAGGGACTTGGTCAGGAAGTCGGCGAGCTGGTCTTGGGTGTTGATGTAGTTGGCCCGGACACTCCCTTCCTCCAGGCAGCTCCTGATGAAGTGGTACCTCACCCGGATGTGCTTGCTGTGCTCATGGAAAACTAGATTCTTTGCCAAGGCCAAGGCGGACTTGCTGTCCACCCTGAGCTCCACTGCCTCTGCGTCTCTGCTAAGGAGATCGCCAAGCAGCCGAGCCAGCCATAGAGCCTGAGTAGAAGCGGTAGTGGCTGCAACGTACTCTGCCTCGCAGCTGGACAGAGCCACCACCTGCTGTTTGACCGACTGCCAGCTGATCGGACACTTGCCGAGGAAGAACAGCGTCCCGCTGGTGCTATTGCTCGTGTCGATGTCGCCGGCGTGGTCCCTGTCACTGTACTTGATGAAATGTGCCGCACCAGGGCACCTCGAGTAGTGCAAGCCATAGTCGGAGGTGCCTGCGACGTAGTGGAGGATCCTCTTCATGGCCTGCTGGTGCTCCATCATCGGTCGCTGCATGAACCGGCTGACGTAGCTAACGGCGAACGCTAAGTCCGGTTGCGTGTGGACAAGGTAGCGAAGGCTGCGCACAATGCGCTAGTACTACATCGCATCCACCTCCTCTGCTGTACTCTCCCGACTCAGCCTCAGCCTCTCCTCCTTGGAGTGTGGGCTGGGTTGCAGCCGGTAAGACCGCCCAACTCCACAATGCGCTTGGCGTAGGCAGTCTGGTGAAGAGAAGTGCCGGAGCTGTCCTGGTGGACCTCGATCCCCAGGTAGAAGGAGAGAGGGCCCAAGTCGCTCATCTGAAAGTCGCCCTCATCTTCTCTTTGAACGCCTCGATCTCCACCTCCTCGATACCGGTGATCACAAGATCATCGATGTAGACACCTACCAGCAGGGCCTTTCCTCCGCTTCCCTGTCGGTAGATGGCCGCCTTGTGCGGGCTTTGCTCAAAGCCCATCTCCTTTAGCCTGGAATCTAGCTTGGCATTCCACGCCATCGGTGCCTATCGCAAGCCATAGAGGGCCTTGCGTAGGCGAAGCACCTTGCCCTCCTTGCCGGGAATCGCAAATCCCGACGGCTGATGCACGTGGACCTCCTCCTTCAAGTCGCCGTTAAGGAACGCTGACTTGACATCCATATGATGGACATGCTAGCCCTCCTAGGCAGCTAGCGCGAGGAGTCACACGGACTCCATCCATGCCACAGGGGCGAAGGCATCGTCGAAGTCGACCCCCTCCTGCTGCACGAAGCCTCGTGCCACCAAGCGAGCCTTGTGCTTGACGATGGCACCAGCTTCATCCCTCTTTAGCTTGAACACCCACTTAAGGGTGATCGCGCAGTGACCACGAGGGAGGTCAGTGAGCTCCCAAGTGTGGTTCTGCTCGATCGCGTCCATCTCCTGCTGCATCACGGTGCACCATGCCCCGTCTCCCTCCGCCTCATCGAAGGAGCTAGGCTCACCGTCCTCGTGTGCTAGGTGCAGCTCCGCCTCGAAGTCATGTACCGCCAACCCAGGGACAGGCTGGTTGCCAAGGATGTTGTCCATGGTGTGGTAGCGTAGAGGCTCATCGTCGTGGTAGGCATTGACGCGGTCCTCATCGTCGGACAATGGAGTGGCGAACTCCACCGAACGCTGACAGGCCAAAGCTGTTGGTGCCGACCTTGGAGATGCCAACGCCGGGATAGGAGAATGGGGGGCCGATGTAGGAGTGCATGGCGTAGCTGCTGGTGGTGGTGGACTTGCTGGTGATGGAGGCGGTGGAGGGCTCACCGAAGCTGATGGCGAGCCAGGTGCCGAGGAGGATGAGCTCGGTGAAGATGAGCTGCTAGCTCCCCTAGCTCCCTTGAAGTGGACGTAGTCAACGACGAAGTCCCTGAGGGTCGAAGCCGAGCCGTCGTCCACCGCCTTGTCCCAGGTTCAGCCTCGCCCTTCGTCGAACACGACGTCCCGGGAGATGCGGACGCACTGTGTCACAGGGTCGAGGATGCGGTAGGCCTTGGCGCCCTCCGCGTAGCCGATAAATACTCCTGGAGTGCTTCGATCGTTGAGCTTGCCAATGTGAGTGAGCTCCTTGGCGAAGGCCAGACAGCCGAAGACGCGGAGGTGGCTCACCACCGGCTTGCTCCCGTGCCAGGCCTCATACGGCGTCATGCCGTCAAGTGCCTTGGTGGGCGAGCGGTTGAGGAGATGGACGGCAGTCATCACCGCCTCTCCCCAGTAGATCGCCGGCATCCCTCTCTTCTTGAGGAGGGCGCGGGCGGTGGTGACCACCGTCTGGTTGCGGCGCTTGACGACGCCATTCTGCTGCGGGGTGTGTGACAGAACCGACCAATTTATTAGAGCACAAGCACGTAATTCGCCATTAGATAGCAAACTTATATGATTGAGACCTAATAAACCCGGTAGTCATACCAAAATCTCGAAGGATTTTAAACTTTCCGGCACGACCAAGATCGTAATGAGCTTAGCGTTCACCATTCACAATGTACTTAGTTCACACATAGTTTTACACCATCGGAGTACGAATAAAATTATTACAAACCAAGTTTAAATTTCAAATAAAGCGGAAGTGATTTAGTTCAAATCCACACACACTTAGTTCAAATACAGTGCCAGGTCCTCAGTCAATATCCAGCAAAAGCATAAGGTAGAGTAGAGTAACCATGCCCAAGGTCTAGTCATCACCCAATGCGGGATAGAAGCAGTGCTGACAATAGCCATAAAATATCTCACCATCTGCAACAACATAGGAAATAAAACCCTGAGTACGAGAATGTACTTAGCTAGACTTACCCATGATAAACTAAAAATAAATTGACTCCAAGGAGTATGCAAGGCTGTATAAGAAGGATAGCTGACTCATAAGTTGCGAAAAAGCTTGCATTAAAGAAACAATTAATAAGAACCTTCTAGCAATGTATTTTAATCTGATTAACCTTATCATGCTACATTAACACCTATACTAAACAAGCATGGTAATAATTATTCAACAGGAAAAGTAACCAATTCCGGTTGAGTATCTTTTAATCTCAACAGTTCAACCATCTCATCTCTTGTTCAAGTTCTTATTACGATGCCACTGCTCAAGTCAAGTGTTCACTGTCCAGGAACGATGGCAATTATAACCGATTACTAACCAGCTGGTGGGTATTCCTCACACAAACCACACTCATCCGCTAAGGTGAGCTACAGATCACCGAAAATTCAATTCAGGAAAAGTCACGGGATCAACAGGTACCATCGTATCCAGGAACTGCCCGGTTGCCTTATTCAGAGCGACCCTGACCTCGGACTTACTCTCCGCGTAACCCATGGTCCCCCATCTTCACCAATACGATGTGTACAGCAGGTCGACTCCCGGCCCAAACCAAATCCAGGCTTCGCGGTTGGAACAACTTATCCTTCCAGCTAGAGGCATAAATTCAATATGACTTGAGGACGTACAATGGACGGGGTCCTAGTTCGACACAGATGGGATAACCACACCGAACCTCCAGTTCAGTCTCAACACCAATCCCGCCCGGTCTCGATTTATTATCTCCACATGGTTATCCAAGATAACAATGTATTCAACCATTCTGAGTCACCACCTATAACTCGCGGATGACAGGAAATCACCCGACTTCTACCGATCTAGTTAAAGCAGGGCTAAGCAAATAATCGCACCTGAACCTAATAGGGTTGAAGTATAAGCAGTGCCAAGGAATATAAGTAATGTAGCAACGGTATAAAACAACGCCTATAACTTAATGCATCAAACAAGTAAAGGACTCAAGTTAGATATTTTGCAAACCACAGGGAGAATGCTCCGGGGCTTGCCTTTCAGGAAAGAGCTTGGCTGGTGGTCGGGACACTTGGGAAGATCAGCTTCGGGATCCTCTTCTACTGCTATCTCCCACACCAGAGCTTCCTGCTGGCCTTCCTCTTCTAGTGCTCCGGAAACTATCGTTTCGAGCTCTGACGATCCTGTATGATTCATAGTGCGTATGAATACCATGTATATATAGAAATACAATGCTGATGCTGATGGTGAATGAATGCTCAGCTAAGATAAATGATATGATTTTGAAACATGTAAGATAAGCACATGTCATCTGCATTCTCTTCTACCGATAAATCTTAAACAAGCCTCGGATTATAATTTACTTGCATGCTATAAGGAATTATAAACAACCATTGTTTTGCATACTACCCTCTACTGAACCAAAACCAATAACAGATCACACACATCACAAATATCATAAAAAGCATTTTTACACACATGAAATGATATCTTTAAAGCATTATTACTTATTAAAAGAAATTAGGGTAGAATTGCAACATGACTTTAGACTCCTCAGAAAATTCTATAAAAATTACAGGAGATTAAACATATCTAAGATGGACTACTATAAAAATTTTAGGTCAAAACAGTAAGTACTTTATCCTACACAAAAATGACAAGGCAGCACAATTCACTAGGCATAAAATACTTTGTATATAGGAATATGCCAAACAACAGATCTCAAAATATCATTAGCTCTAGATTAGCCTAAAAACACTCTCCAAAAAGTTTCATGCATAAATTCTTTATATATTATTTATTATGAATTATTTATCATCTAATAGAAATAGGCATCATAACTAGACAGAGCAAACTTTCCACACGACATAGCCTCACAACATTTTTCACAGATATAGCATGATATAAGAAGACTAACAAACTTGGTCTCACATTTTTCTAAGCAACAGAGAATTACTTATGCATTTTCTAAGATAAAAGCAATTAATAGAGATAAATAAATCTATACCGAAAAGTATCATAAATTTCATATTTCATATTTTTCATGCATAGATCTTCTCATAAGAAAAATACTACAAGTTGAACCAACTCATTTGGATGAAAAATGAAGAAGTTATGATTTTTCAAAGGTTTTACATAAATCTGGAATCAAATTCTTTAAATGAAAAAGGAAAACGCTTTTGCACCGATGACCCTGAGTTTACCAGAAATCCACTAAGCTCGATAAAGAAATTTCCTGAGTCTGACAGTTATGCACGAAGAACCTTGGCTTTTGTCGTATTCAAGGACGACGTCCTTGCACAGGGGAGGGGCAAATTGACGGCGTCGGCGCGGCGTCGCCGGCCGTTGCCGTGGCTCCCCGACCAAATTGAACCGAGGGATAGCACAAGCGAGTCTAGGTGCATCAATTCGAGGTCCTAGCGCGGTCGGAGCGGGGCCGTGGAGGCTCGGCTGCGTGCGCAGGGTGGGCGGCGGCTTCCCGTCGGCGGCATAGCCGAATTCCGGCGAGGAACGACCGGCACTGGCTTCGTGGACTAGGGTTACGGCTTCTACACGGCAAGGCGCAGCTACTGCTCGAAACAGGGAGGGAAGATGACGGCCGAATCAACCGGAATGCGGCGGCGGCGGTCACCGGTTCGCCGGCCGCGGAGAAGAAGCTCTCGATTGGGGCCTTACCCTTGGCGAGGATGGCTGCTGGTAGGCGCAATAGCAAGCGCACGTCAAGGCAAGCCCGTGCGCGTGTTCAGAGCAGAAAATGAGTGGCGGTGAGGCTCGGCGACGGTCGCGCGGTCGGCGGCGGCGACAGCGAGCACGCGGAGCGGGGGAAGGAGGCAGGGAGAGCAGAGAATGAGAGGGGGACAGAAAGGAGGGAGCGGCCCGCACTCGCTTTAATGTGGTCGGGACAGTCACGGCCGCCCCGGACTGCCGGTGTACACGCGCCACGTGGAGCGCGCGGGCTGGGCGCGATGGGAGGTGGCCGGCCATTTCCCTGACGGCTTTGACCAACCGTCACTGAAAAGCTATTTCTATGACCTCTGATACAAATTTTTCTGCCCTATAGCTCCTAAACCAAGCCGAATTACCAAAACTTATATTGAAGAAAATGTAGCTCTGGAAGAGTAGAACATTTCATCTATACAAAGTATAGCCAGATTCTGCACAGATTTTGAAATACAAAAATCCAAATGAAAATTCCTTTAAAATTCCCTAAAATGGAAAAACAGCCCCCAAACCTGTCTTTTTCAACATTTTTGAATATCTTCCAAGAATTTTCATGAAAAGTGGTAATAACAACTTTTGTTCCTTACGAAATTCTCTACAAACTTTATTTAGGGTGCACACACATGCAAATAATCTAGCTACCATTTTCAAATCAGTCAAACAAAACCACTTTCATGGTCCACCTTGATCAACCATGACATCAAAGCTTAATTAACCAAAACCATGAACATAAACCTAGGTTCATTTGGTGTTCTTATCATGTCTAGGTTACTTTAGAGGTCATCAAACACCAAACACTCATACCACTTATCCAATTCATGTGAAATGCAACCATAATTTGAATAATTCAAGCACCCACATAAAATAACAATTAATCTTTTCATCAATGACATGCATAATGATGCTTATGCTTAAGAATGCAAGTGATTATGCATGCTTAACACCAGTGTTACAGGGTGTACGGCGCGGTGAAGTGGCGCTGGATCCCCTTATCGACATAGTACGCCGTGAACTCAACTACCGTGAACTCATTGCCATTGTCCGTGCACAGCATCCGAAGCTTGCGACGGCACTCCTTCTCCGCAGAAGCTTGGTGGTGCTTGATGGCGTCCGTGGCTGCCCCCTTGGTGTTGAGGAGAACAGCCCACATGTAGCAGGATGCGTTGTTGACAAGGAGGAAGTAGCACCTTCCTCCAGGTGTAGCCGATGTCATAGGGCTGCAAAGGTCGTCGTGCACGAGCTCCAACTTCTCCTTGGCGTGAAAGCATGCTTGGCGGGGAAAGAGCAGTCGTCGCTGCTTGGTGAGGATACAGATGTCACAGAACTGCTCCACGTGGTCGACGCACAGCATGTCCTGTACCATCTCCTTATTGCCGAGCTGCTTCAGGGCCTCAAAGTTGAGGTGCCCAAAGCGCTCATGCCACCACCAGGCTTCATCGTCCTGCCGACTGCAAGACAAAAAGGTTGCACCACCTGTACATGAAGAACGTAGAGGCGGTTGCTCCCCCTGTTCACCTTGGTGAGAAGTCAGTGACGGGGATCCCAAATGCTAAGCACACCATCCTGGATCTTCACGCGCGAGCCATTCTCATCCAGCTGTTCTAAGCTAACGATGGAGTTCCTCAGCATGGGGATGTAGTAGACGCCGGTAAGCAGCCGGTGCTCGCCGTTCTTGGCGATGAAGATGACGGAGCTGATGCCCTTGATCTCCATGGCTGAGGCATCCCAAACTTGACAGAGCCTCAAATGTCAGAGTCGAGCTCAGAGAAGAACTCCCATCGGCCTGTGATATGGTGGGTGGCGTCGGTGTCAAGGCACCACCCATCAATCTTGCCGCCGCCACCGGTCTCGCTGCTGAGGAAGGCATGTGCCTTGGGCTCGTCAAGGTGGAGAAGAGCCACTGCAGCCGGTGCTACTGGAGGTAGCTTAGTGCTTGCATGTTCCATGAACAGAGCTTGCTGCTCCTCCTCCACTTGCGCGACGTGGGTCTGGCCGCGTCGTGGCTGTTTGCAGTCGATAGCCCAATGGCCAGCACAGCCACAGTTGTGGCAGCCATCATCTTGTGCTGGCTTGGGCTTTTCGACGGCACCGCCCTGGGCACCTCCGCGGGTGCTGCCCTTGGCACGCCCTTTCGCCCTGGCCTGGGCGCCTTTGCGTGGATTGCCACGCTTGCGGCCGACTGCCACGGAAGAAGGCTCCCCCTTCTTCTTGTCACCTTGGCTGGCAGCCCACTGCTCCCGGGTGAGAAGGAGCTTTCCACCAATGGTGGCAGGCCCCGAGAAGGGTTGTGACTCATCACTGTCGACGACCTTGAGGTGACCTATCGCCTTCTCGATCGACATCGTGGAGAGGTCCAGCAGAGACTCAACCGAGCGAGCCATCTGCCTGTACTTCTCGGGGATGCAGCGAAAGAGCTTCTCGACAGCTCTCTCCTCCCTGTAGGTGTCATCGTCGAACTACACCAACTTCTGCAACAGTGTTGAGACAGAGAGCAAAATCATCGATGTCCTCACCTGGCTTAAAGGCCAGGTTCTCCCACTCCTTGCGAAGTGCCTGCAATGTGGACTTGCGGGCGTGGTCGCTGCCGATCCGTGCTACAGCAATGGCGTCCCAAGCCTCCTTTGCAGTCCGCTTGTAGATAAGCGAGAACTGCATCTTGGACGGGACTACAGCAATGAGGGCATTCAGTGCCCGTCGATCCTAGTCGTAGTCAACGTCGCCGTATCGACTGCCTCCCACATGTGCAGCACCTAAAGTCTCACCTTCATGTAACACCTCTGGTGTTATATTAACTAAAACCTGCCATGTCATCATATGCACTGCAAAGCATCCATGTTTAGGTCAACCTTAATATGCATTACCTAAAACAAGTTTATAATTCATAGGTTGATTGAGTTCCTGGAATAACTTGTCACATGAAATGATAAAATCCTATTTTAGAATGTCATTGCAAATACTTAGTTTATACTCTATGTACTTGAGATGTAAACTGTGTTTACACTAGTATCAAGCATAGTGTATAAATCTAAGTCCAACCCTAAAAATGATTTCCATATTTGAAATTTAATTTGGATTCCAAAGCTTATTTATAAGCCTGGCAATTCAAATTTAATTTCAAATTGGAAGTGCTATAAAAGGGTTTTTCAAAAGTCAATTTGGTCAACCAAGGGTGTCATTGGGTCAATGACCTAAAAATGTCCTTGGATGATGTTTGTGATCACTAATAACCAACTAATTAAGTTAGAAACCCAATTGAGTTTAAACTCCATTTCAAAAACCCTTTATTTCCAACCCTAATTTTATCCCCTTTTCTCTAATTCAAATTCTATAAGGAATTTGGAGATACTCTAAAAAGATAGTTTGTAGATCTTGACAAGAGCTACAAAGTTGGTATAGAAAGTTTTTCAAGTTTCCAAAAGGAATTTCAAATTAATTTGAAAATACAGTTTCTAGCAATTATCCCCTTTTGATTTTAAAACCATAATTCAAAAATTATGCATAATTTATAATTCAAAAATTATGCATAATTTGAGAAAACTTTGTACATGAAAAATGTTTGGTTTGACAAACTCAACATTTCATAGTTTTGAAGATTTTCAAGTTTTTTTGAAAAATCAAAAGTAATTTCAAATACTTATTTCTAGGGTTTTATCCCCTTTTCAAATCTGAATTCAAATTTCAAAATCTAGACAGAATTTGAAGATGCCCATTAAAGGAAAAGTGTAGCTCTTGAAAAGTTATGCAAATGATATTTTTGGAGAATTTCAAGTTCTTATACATATTTTAGAGTAATTTGTATTTTAAACCGAGTGGCAATTCTGTAAATACCCTGAACAGCACCCAACCCTATCGGCGCCCGCCATGGCCGGCTTCACACCGCGCGCCGCCGTCCACCGCCGCGCTTTCCCGGCCAACCGAGCGCTCTCAGACGCGAGAGACTTCGTCATCGTCGTGTCACCTGCTCCTTCATCAACTCCAAGCTATAAATAGCCGCCGGTCGACGCCGTTCTTCTCCTTTCTTCCTCTCGCCGCCGTCGCCGACGACCTTCCTCCGCCGCTGAAATTCGCCGTCGACACTCCACCTCTGTTCAATTGCCCTCGCTCAAAGCTCCGCCACTTCCTCACGGTCAGTTTGAACCAGTTCATGCCTGCTCTCCTCGCGTGAGTTGCCCGCACCCTGCCTTCTTCTCCGCGGCCGGTCAGTCGCGCCGCCGCCGCCATCTTCGCCGTTTGCCGTCGCCAAAGGTGATTATATTTTATCTTTGACCTTGTAATCATGCTCTCCACGTCATCCTGTGTCTGATGCGCACCTTGGTTCGAGCAGCGCATTACCAGAGGCAGCCGTGACGCCGTCGTGCCATCGGAGCGCCGCCGCCGCCATCACCGCCGTCGACCGCCGCTCAACCCAGCCACCCCGGACCTCCATTAACGTGCGCATCCGCGCCGTGGTGAGCTCCTGCATCTATCTGTGCCATCAATTTCACTCATCCTGCACCGTAGCCGCCGGTAGCCGCAGCTCGTCGCCGGCGCAGTGCTGCCGCTCCGCCGCGCGCGATGCCATCCTGCCCAGAGGCCAAGACCGACCTCCATGTAGTAACCAAATCGGTCCGTTTAGGTACCCTGCACATTCCAGTGACCTCACCGTCACTGGAAATCACTCCGGTGAGCAACTCCGCCGCGCCCGAGCTCCGCCGCGCCGCCATCGCCGCCGGCGTGGGTGCCGCCGCCGCTCCTGCGCGCCGTTAGCTAGCTCATTGGACTCCCCGTGCTGTGCTGAGTCTGATGGACCAACCCATGTCGCCGGAGACCTCACCGACGGCGAGGAATCGGCGGTCAACCGCCGCGCGGCCGTCGGTCAGCGCGGGGTTACTGTGCCGATTTTCCTTTTTCCATTTTCAGAAAATGATTTAAATGCTATTTTCTTTGAAAATTCATAGTAATTCATATATAGCTCCAAAAAATCTGAAAATTTTTGTGAGTGTTCCTTATGATGTCATCTACATAGGAAAAATATGAAATGCCAAAATTGAGTACTTTTTGTATATGTTAAAATTATCCCTTTTAATTGAAAAATGAACCTTCAGTGATTTTTAATAATTAAAATAATTGGCTTTTAATTCTGAAATTTGTTTTGCCATCTACTTAGGCTAAGAGCTTTCTAAAATAAAATTTTGGGCTTAATTTGACAACTTTAATTTTTATGCCTTTATTTAATGCTTTTAAATAATTAATTAACCCCTTTTAATTAACTTAATCATTATAGGGGTTGTGTGACTTTGGGATTGAATGATGACCTTAGGTCATTAACCCTAATGACCTTTGGCACTTTAATTAATTGTTTGCGCTTACCTTAATAATGTCACTAGGGCTCAATTAACGTTATTTTATGTGTTTAATTAATTATAAAAATAACGTAGTTAACCCTAATGAGTTATTTAAGCGAAGTTTTGTTAGCTTGCAACTTTATCGTGAAGAAAAGTTGTACTCGATCCCTTAATCTGATCATGCATCCATCGAGCATCATGTTTACTATTCCATCATGTAAAGCATATTAACTCTCGAATAGTTTCCGTTAACGGAGAGTTAACGTATCACTCAGATTCGAAGGACGAGCAAATTCAAGAATCGAGAGTTGATCCAGAGTTCGAGACCATCTACCCCGAACATCAAGGCAAGCCCCGGATACATTTAAACCCTATTCTATTTATAAAAGTTTTACCGCTTCAGCTCTGAAATGTTGCATTAAGTAGTAGGAGTTGAGTGAAAACCCACAAAATGCATTACCTGTCTTATATTCCTTAATCCTTGTTACCTACTTTGAAGATGAGTAGTAATGCTTAGCCCTGCTTATTTATTTAATTGTTCAAAGGCAAAAGAATAAAAAAGATGAGATTGGTTTTTTTTGTTAAAATCTTGATGATAATAATAAATCGAGTCCGGACGGCGAACTTGCACTGGGAATGGAGTCCCTCTGTAGTGTTCTCGTCTGTTGATGCCCTAGGTCCCGTCTGTTGGTGAACTGGATGATATCGAGAATTTAGAAATCCACATGCATGAAGTGGTATACGGATGGTTGGAGCCGTGTATGCCATGGAGTGACCTAGCGTGGGGTCAGAGAATCCCATCTGCTGTCATAGTGTGTTTTACTGTGGGGTTTAAGTTCCCATGTATCTCGGTACGCTGGGCCGCAGAGCTCACGTGTATCATGTGGTGATATACGGCTGAGGTTGTTATCCCGGTATATCGGTGTATCTGGGGTGCTTCGGAGTTAAAGTCTCCGGTATGCTCAGTCGCCTAGGTCCCAGCTGGGTATGAAAATGGATTCGAATCGCCGTTGCTTCTCAGAGAAGAAGACTCGATCGTTGTTCATCATCGTAGTAACAACTTGAACAAAAATTAAGGTTAATAATGGAGTTGGTTGATAATGGGAGATAGTCCCAGCAACTTCTCTTTCTGTAAAGCTTTTCTGCAAAATTTCTGATCTCTTACAAGCCTTACCTTGTCCCTCTAGACTGCATATCTTGAGTCTCTACCCTTCTCTTTCGTCGGGTCAGTCTTGTTGAGTACTGTTGTACTCAGGGTTTGTTGAACCCCTGTTGCAGGTGAGCTTCATGGGCAGGAGTGTTATGCATCCTGCTGCATGACAGTCGTCGAGGAAAGCGACGACGAATAAAGATATTAAGCTCTTGGGCAGAGCTTTTGTGTAATATTGAAATCTACTGCTACTCCACTACTATTATGGTTTGTATAACTTAAACCTATTCTTGTAAATATTTGAAACTCAGAGTTTGTAAATGTATGTTATTGTAAGTCTTCCGCTGTTTTACTCCGTGGTATTTTATTTATATGAAACTGTTGTAATACTGCAATGTCTCTCTACAATGATTGATCCTGCTCGGAGAATCGTGGATGATTCGGGATTTACCCGACAGACTTTTTAAGTCGTATGGAACACAATCATGGTTATTTGGAGTCTGTTTAGACAATAATCATGCGTGTGGGCCATATGATTTAGGAGGTTCTGCCACACTTCATCACCATAGCCCATTCGACGTAGTTGGTCTTGGTGAGGGTTGGCCACCCACCACTAAGACCAACGTCCCTGGCAACAGCCTGGTACCCGTGGTGACCACGGTACCGGTCCGGGGAGACAGAGCCACGCCGCCTGTGACGGCCATGCTCCTCCTCGACCCGTCCGCCGCGTCAGTGCTCGTAGTCCATCTCCACCTCAAGCTGGGCTGCCCGCTCCCGTAGTCGTCGGGCTTCTAGTGTGAGGTCCTCACCACGTGGGTAGCGGTTGCTGCATTCGCCCAGAGCACGGCCATCACGCGCATGTCCACCGGGAGCGTCACCGGCGCAACCACGCCCATTTGGGCTGCCGCCGCCGTGCCTTGGCTCCTCCGGGTCATTGCTGACACGCCACCTCCCGGCGGGGCTACTGCTACGCCCACAACGCTGTGCTACGGCCCACCACGCCGTCCGCTCATCCGACGCTGCCCTTACTGCATCGGCCGCCACTTCAACGATGCCTGCATCAGAGGCAGCGCCACTGCAGCTATCGGTACACAGGGACTCAAGCTCCGCTGCAGCCGTAGCTACACCGTTTGCCGCTACGACCGCCTCCTCCTCCGCCCTTGCTGCTGCCAACTCCGCCAATGCTAGCCTTGCTTTCCGGGCCGCTGCACCAGCGAGCTTTGCTGCTGTCCGCTCGAGCTCCTCTGCTGCATCGAGCTTGGCCTACTGCCGCGTCGCACGCTCGAGCCGAGCGTGCGCTGAGACACACCCGCGGACATGAGGAATGTCCAGGCTGCTGCGTGGGGAGGAGAGGGCCTCCGATGAAATGCTGCTGCTCATCTCCGCAAGGGATAGAGGGTGGACAGGGGCTGCTGGCTGAGAGCTTTGGGGAATTGAGCAAGAGATGCTCAAGCTACAGGATAGTACGGCTCCGATACCACTTGTCAGGCGCTGAATCCTTGCTCTAGGTGAGAGCAGGATCCTTACTCTCATGGAGAGGATAGCACTCAGAGAACTCAAAGTTGGGGCAATTTTTTGGGGTTTATTTCTCATGCAATGCTATGCCAACCTGAGGGGTTGGAGATACAAATTTATAGGCTGCTAACCAGCCAAGCATATGCTAAGATGCTAGTCTAAGATGCTGTCCTAGATGCTAGTCAAGATATTGTCCTAAGATGCTTATAAGATGCTTGTCCTAAGATGCTAACTGCTGTCCTAAAAGCACTCAAGGATGCTGGTTACAAAGGATACAAGGACACAAGAACCGTGTGTTGCGTACTGAAAGCTCACAACCAACCAGCCAACACAGAGACTTATCCATCAGCTAATACCACACCCCACCAAAGTAACAGGTATCTATATTTATTTGGGCAAGTAAATCATAGTCTAAAGATCCAACTGTTATTTCTATGTGTCTAAAGAATTAATAAAATAATGCAATGCACAGCAAGGTATTTGAAACATATGTTTCATTCCACCAATGCAAATGTGTTAGAGACTTAGTGCTACATTTAGGCTGAAAGACAAGTAGGCAAGTAGTGGTTAATTTCTTTGGTTGTATTGGTGGCATTGGATATGGAAGAATCATAGAAACAACTGTATATATGACAGAGTACTGATCATCACACCAGAGGAGCAAATGCACACCTTTTAGGAGTAAGATGCACACATGGTTCAGCTTGGATGCTGATTTGTGAATGAACAATAGAAAAATAGGAGCCTTCACTTTCGGCTTATGAAACATGTTTGTTGCCACCACAACCATTTATTTCTTTCATCCCACCAGAGCCATAGGAGAACTACAGTCAGCTATGTTGGTGGTTCCAGCTTCAAAATTTTCTCCATCATGGCTCTAGCAGATTTTGCTAATTACAGATCACATCGGACTCAACTACATGTAAACATTTTCGGAGAGGTTGTCTGCTTCATGATTATTCATTTGGAATCAACCTTAGTGTATGTTCTGTGTGTATACATGTCCATGTGGTATTGAATCACTAACTGAATGCCTTCATTACAACAACTGCTTTACCTGTGCATATCTGCATTAAGACATGTCTATGCTTTTCTGATTTAGGCACACCCAATACTCTACTATTGTTTCTTTCTAGCACTGTAGTAATTGAGTCCTTGCTGCTGCAGCAGCAGCTACGCTTCTTATCAGGCACCTAGAAAGAGGAAATTTGACAGCCAGTAGCGAACGCTATTTTGTGAGTTCGAAAAATCTTGCTTGGTTACATGAAGGAAGACGTGAAAAGGCCATGAAAGTAATTTCCTCAATGGATTTTTTTCCTGGTTGCTCTTCAAAGTTCAGATTTATTATTCAAACTGATGGCACATTTTTTATGGAACCATTTTGGCCTTTGCATTGCACTTGCCACTTGAAAGGATTGCACTTCATACACATACAGCTTTGAGCAGTGAGGTATATATCTGATTAAAAAAGCAAGTGTCGAGAGGGCCTATGTGTGCTGCTGGTGTAGCTCCATAGAAACTCTTCAGGATTCAAAGTTTGCAAGAACCTTCATTTTTTACTCTGCATTTAGTATCTACCATTTTTCTAAAACAATGGACTTCGAACCTAATATCATCAAGTAACTTGGAATACAGTAATTCAGTACTGTCTCTTATATTAAATAAGAGACAAATGACTAAGCTTGTAAGAAGCCTAGCCTTAGGCATAGTGGTTCACTTTGGAAGGGATTGTGTGACCAGATCGTCTATCAATCCCCAAATTATTAGTTGTTCAAAACTGAGACTTAGTGCTTTCTGGTTTCTGGTCAGTGTGCAAGCTTGACTTCTCTGGAAATGTCACCGTGAAAGCTATGACTTTACTTGTTCTTTGGAAATGTCACTGTGAAAGCTGTGACGTAATTTTATAATGGTAACTGAGATTGGAAGCATTTTACAATCATGATAATTCAATTTTTATATGACAATTCAGGAGGTGAGCAGCTGAAAGTATAAGTTACGTATCTGTGATTCAATGGAAAATAGTGCCTCTTCAACGCCAATGGGTGACAAGACCAACAATACTAATGGAGGTAACCAAAATACACATGCAATTACTATATTCACTTCAATGTATAGTTTTATATGGATGTAACAATGCAGGAAGTGATTCTGGACAACGCAAAAGAGAAAGAGATAAGGCTCGATGGCACACAATGTCTCAAGCGAAAAGGGACGAAAAAACCAAAAAACGTCGAGAAGCATAAAAAAGAAGAAATCAGAAAAACCAACGTATGGAAACTACCAATGGTTGTGTACTAGAAACGCTGGTGAATAATTATGTAGTATTACTATTGATGTTTCTTATATGTGATGTGTCACAATTGGTAGATGGTGAGGATGCATCGAACAAGGAAAATATGGATCCTAATGAAACTGATGATTGGTTGCATACGAATGATTCATTCCATTCAAACAGCATAGATGATGAACTTATATCCAATCAGCTACCAGGTAATTACATTGCTAATATGGCACTGATGCCTACATTTTCTATGCTGGTGAACCTATCTTGTAGCTTTTATATGCAAACACGAGGATTGTTCATGGATATGGTTTTCTTGCAACGATTTAACCCAAACACAACTATGTAGGTGGTGAGTCGATTACTGCTCACAGCATACTTACAAATCATCAAATGCAATCACAGTGCACCATGAGCGAATCATGGCTCATCGTGCATCATGTAGGAAGAGCCATGCAAACATGACACCTGAGCAACGGGAACAAAGGCGCAAGCAACAGAGGCTTTACAATCAAAAGCCATCTTGTAAAGAGGCAATGAAAGTGGCTAGAAACCGCTCTAGGGAGGTGCAGAAACACACGATAAACACTGAGTCCATCGCAATGGAGAATCCACTCTATGATCCAATGGTAGAGCGGTTCGCCACAAACTCGTCTGGGTTTCATGAACCCATGGTAAGCCCCAGTAATTGGGATATCCTAGAATTGCGTACAACACCTAACCACTTCGAACAAGCTACAAAGGAAGAAAATGATAATGACGTTGACGCGTATGAAAATACGCCCTTACCTTAGTCTATTGTGACCAACAACGGTAAATAATGAGGCCTCACTACCCCCTGTCCTTGACATGAAACAACTTTATTCCTATCTCAACCTTTTGCATTATGTGATTGACAGCTGGACCAAGCAATCAAAAAACCGCTGGACCGAGCAGTCAAAATGCATCAGCTACACCTGAACAACCACTATTTGATGACAATGGTAAATTGCACATATTTTTAACATTCTTTACAGTGTTTGCTTACTTTTATTGTTACCTAAGCTATAATAATATCTCATGCCATGGTGAACAGACAATGATCAGGGCGACATATTTGAAGATGATGAGGAAGAGGACAAGGCATACATATTTGTTGAGCAAGGTATTTGTAACCAATACCTTAAAACTTTTTGAACATCCACGTGTTTATCTAACATTGTCCATTATGTTGTTAACAGAAAGCGTTGGACCAAGCAATCAAAATGCATCTGCTACACTTGCAGAACCATTATTTGATGACACTTGTAATTTGCACTATTATTAACATTCTATACATTGTATGCTTTCCTTTATTGTTACCCAACTTGTGATGTCTCATGGCACTATGACGATCACGAATGATGATGAGGGCGACATATTTGAAGATGATGAGGAAGAGGATGAGGGATACCTGTTTGCTGGGCAAGGTATTTGTACCAAATACCGAATACCTTCCTAAACATCCACTCCTTTTTTCTAACATTCATTCTTTGTTTGGATGTCATTTCATTAGAGGAATCGGATGATGATGTACAAAGTCATATTCCTGAGGATGACACGGCTTCTAACCCTGAAGTACTTGACCCGTACAAAAAGGTGTATAGTAACATGCCTACAGAGACACACATGCTACAATATGTCCCTGATTGCCACCACTGCTTTGCGAAGAGGTTCCCAAAAGAACCACCTGGGTTCTGTTGCCGCAGTGGACAGGTCAAGCTGAGTGATCCAGTCGTACCAGACCAGCTCATGAGGCTTTGGACGAGCTCCGAAGCGGACGCGAGGCACTTCCGTAAAAATATTAGGCTTTTCAATGGCCACTTCTCTTTTACTTCCCTCTACTGTCGCCTCGACAGTGCTACTGCTAACATGAGGACCACCGCCATATATACCTTCCGTGCACATGGCATGATGTATCACAACATTAGGTCATTTGGGAGAGAAGATGGAGTGCAGCCTAAGCATCTTGAGCTTTACTTCTATGATGACGATCCGAGCGTTGAGTACCGGTACCGAAAGTGCCGTTCGTCCATGCAGGACAGGGTTCTCACCAAAGGATTGTGCTGGGGACACGACGCCCTCAACAGGGGAACGGCATCACCACCAGACCGTATCCAGCGCGGGTGAAAACCGCAACCGAGGTAGCGCGCCTGCCCAGGCCGGCCAGCCAGCTGCAGCGGCCAGCCAGCCACCACGAGCCCCGGCTAGATCCACCCGGGCAGCGCCGGATCTGCCGTCCCTGGACCACCCAACCACCAAGACCAGGCGCCAGGAGACGGATCCGGCCGGGAGGGCCCCGGATCCAGGCGTAGCAGGCCGGAAAACCCGCCACCAAGCCAGACCGGCAGAGCCAGGCCCATCCCGAAGTCCAGAATCCGGCCTCCACGCGCCTCCACGCCGCCACATCGTCTCCACGCCGCGCGCGGCCGACGCCACACCACCACGCCACACGTACTCCGCTCGCACAGAGCCGCCGCGCGGGAGCGTTGCCGGGCGTCACTAGGACCGCCGCCCGCCGCCCCGCTCGGAGACGGCCAGGGCCCTGGAAGAGGAGGATGCCCCGCCGCCACCCTCCGAGGAGGCCACACGGGCGTCCCGGCGACCTCCTCCGGCGGCGGCGAGGGGGGAGGGCGCGGGGATGGGAGGCTAGGCGGCGGCGCTAGGGTTCCGCCCCTGAGTCGCCAGAGCGGGGCGACGGGGGGGTCGGGGGTCGGGGGTCGGGTAAGAGTAGGTCAGCACTGTTTCAAAATTTTGGAGTAAGGTGTGAACCCATTATTTTTTATTCAGAAGAACTTGTTACGCACAATTGAAAAGAAGTTTTTCCACTGTATATCACAAGTACACTATGCTCGGAGCAATTCGCATGGATAACAATGCTAACAAAATCAATAAAATCGTATAACACACGATCCATGCGAGTTATTTATCCAGCACTAAGCCACTAACTATAGATAGCTACTAATAAAATTTTCACTCCAAGACCACAAAGCTACATTCACATGCGAATATTGCAGATATGCCTTTGTTGCAATTTGCATAGAATAAATTTGGGACAAATCATTATCGAAAATTATAATTAATATTATTGTGGTTAGAATCTGCAAGGAAGAGTGCTATGTCCTTCACTCCTTCTAGCACTAAGCATCTTGAAGTGTCTATACGCAAAACCACGAAAGCGACACAAACAAAATGCAGAGAACATCAGATCAGGTAATAGAACTTCTCAATTTCTTTGTGGATATGAACCCTCATCAGTGCGCATCAGAGAAGCTACAAAGTGGTGTTAATTATACTTACCCCCAAGAACTGACAGATCTCACCCATCCCTCTCGTCGTCATGGAGAAACAGGAAATAGAACCCTCCAGCCTGGGTCGCGGCGGCAACGACCCAGAACGCGACCGCGACGCCCAGGGGCAGCACCAGCACCGCCTCGATCCTCCAGACAAAGGCGGCAGTGAGCGTGGTGGTGAGGAGCCACACGGCGAGTGTGGCGCGGCCGTGCGCGGGGGACCCCCGCGGCGCGACCAGTCCGCTACAGAGCGCGCAGAAGAGCAGGGCCAAGTTCAGGTGGGTGAAGACGACGAAGGCGACCCCGACGCGGTCGTCGTCGTAGTACTGCAGACGCGGCGGACGAAGGACACGAGGCTGAGCGCCAGGAAGACGAGGACCGCCACGGTGGACCGGGAGACGCCGCGGGTGGTGGCCGCCGCCGCCATGGGGAATGGGGATCGAGGCTGCTCGATGATGGATTCCGCCGCGGTGTTGGATGGATCGGGGGCTTTTGCGCCGTAGTCAAGTCCCACACTCCCACCGCAAGATTCAGTGAAGTTTCTGTGTCGTCCACCGACTAGATGCACACATGCTCGCCTCGTGAGTCCGCCACGTGCACGTGTCGACTCTTGGGCCTCTTGGCCCTGCCCATCATCCCCTGCTATAGAGTTTCATTACTCGTACTTTTTTTACTGTACTACTCCCTAAAGATGAATTATCTTGTTTACAACAACAACAACATAGCCTTTTATCCCAAGCAAGTTAGGGTAGGCTAGAGATGAAACCCAAAAGAGGCATGAAAACAAAGAACACATAAATGGTACAAGAAAAAGATTACGGTTCAGGCATGTTAATTGCTAGTCTCCAAGCGCTCCTATCCATAGCTAAATCCTTAGGGATATTCCACTCCTTAAGGTCTCTCTTAACCGACTCGTTCCAACTCAGTTTAGGTCGACCTCAACCTCTCCTTACATTATCGACCAGCTTTAGAACCCCACTACGCACTGGTGCCTCAGGAGGCCTCCGTTGGACATGGCCAAACCATCTCAACCGGTGTTGAATCAATTTTTCCTCAATTGGTGCCACCCCAACCCTATCCCGAATATCGTCATTCCGGACTCTATCCCTCCTTGTGTGCCCACAACACCATTGTAACATACGCATCTCTACTACACTCAATTGCTGGATATGTCGCCTTTTTGTAGGCCAACATTCAGCACCGTATAACATCACCGGACGAATCGCTGTCCTATAAAACTTACCTTTTAACTTCTGAGGCACCCTTCTGTCACAGAGGACACCTGAAGCTTGACGCCATTTCAACCAATCGGCTGAAATTCTATGCCTAACATCTTCATCAATCTCACCATCCTTTTGTAGCATCGATCCTAAATACCGAAAAGTATCCTTCTTGGCCACCACTTGCCCATCGAGGCTAACGTCTTCCTCCTCATTTCTAGTCACGCTGGAATCACACCTCATGTACTCAGTCTTGGTCCTACTAAGTCTAAACCCTTTTGACTCTAACATGTGCCTCCATAGTTCTAACTTCCTATTAACCCCTGCCCTAGTCTCATCCACTAGCACCACATCATCAGCAAAGAGCATACACCAAGGGATATCACCTTGTATGTCCCTTGTGACCTCATCCATCACCAAAGCAAATAAATAAGAGCTCAATGCCGACCCTTGATGTAGTCCTATTTTAATTGGAAAGTCACTGGTGTCGCCATCACATGTTCGGACACATGTCACCACATCCCTGTACATATCCTTGATGAGGGTGATGTACTTAGTTGGGACTTTGTGCTTTTCTAAGGCCTACCACATGACATTTCTTGGTACTTTGTCATATGCCTTCTCGAGGTCAATAAAGACCATGTGCAAGTCCTTCTTCTACTCCCTATACCTCTCCATCAACTGTCGTAATAAGAAAATTGCCTCCATGGTCGACCTACCAGGCATAAACCCAAATTGGTTTTGGGTCACACTTGTCACTCTTCTTAGGCGATGCTCGATAACCCTCTCCCAGAGCTTCATCGTATGGCTCATCAACTTAATCCCACGGTAATTAGTACAACTTTGAACATCTCCCTTGTTCTTGAAGATTGGTACTAATATACTTCTCCATTCTTCAGGCATCTTGTTTGACCGGAAAATGAGGTTAAAAAGATTAGTTAACCATACTATCGCTCTGGCACCTAGGCATCTCCACATCTCAATGGGGATACCGTCAGGGCCCATCGCTTTACCTCCCTTCATCCTCTTCAAAGCCTCCCCGATCTCTGCCTCCTAAAATCTCCTCACAAAACGTCTATTGATATCATCAAATGAGTCATCCAACTCTAAGGTAGGACCCTCATTATCCCCATTAAACAACTTGTCAAAGTACTCTCTCCACCTGTGCTTGATCTCCTCATCCCTCACCAAAAGTTGATCCGTCCCATCCTTGATGCATTTGATTTGGTTGATGTCCCTCGTCTTCCCCTCGCGGATCCTAGCCATCCTATAAGTGTCCTTCTCCCCTTCCTTCATGCCTAGTCACTGATAAAGGTCATCATACGCCTGACCTTTTGCTATACTCACCGCTCGTTTTGCAGCCCTCTTCGCTATTTTATAGCCCTCAATGTTGGCTGCACTCTTGTCATGATGGAGGCGCTTGAACCACTCCTTCTTCTCCCTAATAGCCCTTTGCACCTCGTCATTCCACCACCAGGTGTCTTTCGCTTCCCGTTTGCCTCCCCTACTCACTCCAAACACATCTGAAGTCACCTTTCGAACACATGTTGCCATCTTTATCCACATGTCATCTGCATCTTCTCCTTCTTTCCACGGCCCCTCATCTAGCATCCTCTCCTTAAATGTTTGCACTGCTTCCCCCCTAAGCTTCCACCATTTTGTTCTCGCAATCTTGGCCCGATTGTCCCATGGACACGTACCCAAAAGCGAAAATCCACCACCACAAGCTTGTGTTGAGGGACAACACACTCCTCAGGTAACACCTTACAATCTAAGCAAGCACGTCTATCCCCCCTCCTTGCAAGGATAAAGTCGATCTGACTCAGGTGTTGTCCGCTACGAAAGGTCGCTAGATGGGATTCCCTCTTCTTAAAGACGGTGTTCGCTATCAACAAATCATAGGCCAACACGAAGTTTTAAACATCCTCCCCCTCTTGATTTCTGCTACCATACCCGAAACCCCCATGCATCCACTCGAAACCTACATTAGTCGCACCCACATGGCTGTTGAGGTCTCCTCCTATAAAGAGTTTCTCGCTGATAGGCACAGTACTAACCATGCTATCGAGATCTTCCTAAAACTGCCTCTTGGTGCTCTCGCAAAGACCTACCTGTGGGGCATAGGCACTGATCACATTCAGAGCCAAATCTCCAACTACCAACCGGACTAGGATAATCCGGTCGCCTTGCCTCTGTACCTCAACTACTTCATCCTTAAGGCTCCTATCGATCAAGATGCCTACACCATTCCTACCCGATGTTGTCCCCATGTACCAAAGTTTGTAGCCAGTATCCTCCACCTCCTTCGCCTTCCGACCCTTTCATTTAGTCTCTTGAACGCAT
Source organism: Bothriochloa decipiens (assembly GCA_023333625.1). Classification (NCBI taxonomy): domain Eukaryota; kingdom Viridiplantae; phylum Streptophyta; class Magnoliopsida; order Poales; family Poaceae; genus Bothriochloa; species Bothriochloa decipiens. The sequence goes on from CM041644.1 coordinate 1,388,998, forward strand.
AGAATATTTACAGGCCTCCTAATTGCTGTATCGACTAGCTCTCTTAACTTACCCGTTAGGGACTCTACATTCCAGCTACCTAGACGAATCCTAGTTGGCTCAGCTAGCTTCCTTACCCTTCGCACCCGTCGAGGGAAGTGCGAAGACCCTTGCTCATTTTTCACTACAGCCGGGTGCAGATGTAGCGCGTCACAAAGGTTGCGACGACCCGACCCTTGCTCATTTATCATCGTACCCGGATCATGATACGACGCGCCACTAAGGGGATGACGACCCGGCCCTTGCACATTTGACACTACACCCGGGTTCCGATGTAGCGCGTCGCTAAGAGGGTTACGCCCCCAACGAATCTCTTGTGGGTTTCATATCCATGAGAGTGGCTGGTTTTGAAACGTTGGCTAGCCGCACCTAACACACCCTCCTCCTTTATCCGGGCTTGGGACCGGCTATGTTGAAATGACTCAAGAAAGTCTTCCAATCAACATAGGCGAAGTTATGAATCATCTTGTTTCTCAGAAAAAAGATGAATTATCTTAATAAATTTAACTAATCTTATACTCCCTCTGTTTTAAATTATAGTTCACTTTAATTTTTTTATGCATGCATTTTGTTATGTATCTAGACATATTATTTATCTAGTTACATAGCAAAATGCATTACCAAAAAAGTCAAAGTGAACTATAATTTGGAATGGAGGGAGTAAAAAATAACGTGTCAGGACGAAGCATATGCGTTGTTGCCAGATTATTTGCGGTATACACATAATTCCAGCAATTTCATACAAATAAAAGGTATTCTTGGAAGCATGTGCATCATTTTTTTTGAGAAACTGGGTTGCATTTCACAGATATAGATAAAAATTACAATATCATCCTTACAAAGACGGCCTTGATGAAAACATGAATTACACCAAAGTCCTTGCAAGGTTCTTCCGGTCCTTGTCGGCGGCGATGATCCAAGCGTCCAGCCGACGAAGCATGGTCACGCCGAGCTTTTGGCTAGGAGCCAATACCCATTTGGACGAAGAAGCTTCCTCAGCTTCACTAAATTTGCAACTGCGACGATTGGTTTGTTGAATACACCAACACGCCCTTGAATCATTCAATGCACAAGCAATCTGACGTCGCCTCCAGCGTCGTAAACAACTCCGAGTCCATAGACAATGGAGGACCCAGGAACCCTAGCTAGGGGAGGAGCACAACCCCCATCCCAATCTTGCATAGGGTAGATGTAGCGTACCTCATCTTATTCACTGCCTAAATAGCATTGGTGGTCGCCAACGATGGAGACCAAGCTAAAGCCAACACCAACACCGTGGAAAAGGGGCACGTAGATAAAATCCACATCGATAGCCTCATCGATGTGGAGAGATGCAACCCTAACAAGGCTAAACTTATCCTAATAGGAGGATATATGTACTACATCCGTCGATCCCAAAGCTCTTCCTCACCTCTAGCGCCGAAGTGGCTGCCAGAGGCGAAGAAGAGCCGGCGAGATCGACGTTGGATCTCAAATCTCAGCTCTGTTGCCCTTGTGAACTGTAGCAAGGGGAAAGATCGGAAGCATGTGCATCATTTATGCGCTTTTCTTTATGAGCATATGCATCATTTATGCGCTTTGAGCATACTAGGTGGTCTATAGTTTCCAGCGGGTTCACGCTAAGCCATTAGTACTAGTATACACAAAATTCTAAAAAAAAAACTAGTCTAGACAAAACAACTGGAATAATAGCGGCAGCGATGTGGCCTAACTCGTGTCGACCTTGCGTGCATTGCTAGCTGCGAGAACCTAGTCCACAAGTTTAGCGTGTTTGCACGGTCGCCGACTGACTGTCGTTCATATACATGCATGTACAGATCGATCGGAACACGGCGAAATATTGATGGGCAGATGTCATGTGCTTGTTCAAACGACTAGCTCGAACACGAAATCCAGCAACCAGGTTTCAGTTCAAGAAATCGACTAACAAATATTGTGATGAAACCGATCGAAACGACGACACTTCAACTGACGAGAGAACAAACCATGAACACATACATCGTCAGTCTGTCACAGAGTATATGAGTTAGCTAGACAGTATAGAGTTCGGTCGTAACTTATGGTTTATGTATGCTCACGCATGGAACATTTTTATTGAACAACGAGGAGGAACATTAGGTTTTATTTACGCATAATTAAGTTTCCTCTTCCTCCATCCTGAAATAATATAAAGGATTGAAGTTTGTCACACATCCAACTATCCTAAATTGGACCAAACTTAAGAGAGAAGATATTAACATCTACTAGCAATCTACCATCATATCAAAAAGGTGAATTATGAAACTACTTCATAATAATGCTAATTTGATGTTATAAAATTTTTGTTAGTCTTTCAAATAGACATGATCAAATCTAGGGGTAGGTCGACTTTGGATAATTCAAAATCATTTACATTTAAGGATCCATGGTAGTAATAATTTAAGAAAGAAGTTATAGCAGTATAATTTTTTTGAGGGGAAGTTATAGCCGTATAAATAATTGGTCATTTTTCCTTCCATGTTCCAGTTTAGATCAGGGGCCTCCGTGTTATTAGAAATACTAAGGCAAGGCTTGGGCTTGCTAGCAGGCCAACAAGAAGGCAAAGACATAAAACGGTCACCACCGATCCTAGGACAGTCGTTGAAAGACTAGAACCTAAAAGTTGGCGACGGCGAGCAAGAGCTGTAGGCGAAGCGTTTGCTCGATCTTCTACCTCCTATGTATCCATTTCCTTGTATCTAGAACGTTCCCGAACCTGTATTGTGCTACCGATCAAGTGTCAATTGTTGAGTGAACTTGTGGTTCGGTGATACACCATAGTGTAAAGTGCTCCAATTTGAGTCGACTAATTAAAAAAAGGAGCCCATTTCTTGTGTTGGAATAAAGCAAGAGATGCGTTGAGATTGTGCCATTGTGCTGACTGGTGAGAGAATACAGTACCGATGAAAAAACCGCTCCATGTCCAGCACTTTCCATAGTACTGTGAGGTGAAAGCGACTGAAAGATTTAAATTTGTTCCATCCTGCGGAACACTGCAGAAGAAATCAGACGAAGCCGTCCACCACTTGTATCTTACTCCTTTGCTTTAAATTTTAGTTTACTTTGATTTTTTTAGTTTATATATTTTACTGTATATCTAAATAAATAATATGTCTATATATATAGCAAAATGTATGAATTAAAAAGGTTAAAATAAACTATAATTTAAAACGGAGAGAATATTTATTTTCATTCATATGTCCTCGAACACAGATGTGAGTCAGTCTGCAATTCTGCATCAGATATAAGCAGGGTACATAGATACTCTTACTAGCTCCGAGTCTCAGACCAGCACAGATCTCGATCACTTGTCGCCACGGAGGAGGAACAGCATGCAGAAGCCACCGAGCACGGTGGCGGCGGCCATGACCCACGCCGCGACAGCGAAGGCCAGCGGCATGAGCGCGCCGATCTTCCAGGTGAAGGCGGCGGTGAGCGTGGCGGTGAGGAGCCACACGGCGAGCATGGCCCGGCCCCGTGCCGCGGACCCTGGCGGCGTGCGCTCGAAGCGGCGGAGGGAGAGGAACAGGAGGAGCAGGTTGAGGTGGGAGAGGCTGACGAAGGCGAGGTCGTGGTAGCCGCCGTCGCCGCGGCGGAGGCGGAGGCAGAGCGCGAGGTTGAGCCCGAGCGCGACGAGGATCCCCACGGTGGCTAAAGGCAGGCGGCGGACGCGGGCGGGCGCCGGCGCCGCCGGATCCGGGCGTGGGTCAGAGGAGGGTTTCGGCGGGTCGCCGGCCATGGTTGCGGTTGCAGCCGGAGCCGGACGCCGGTAGTCTGCAGTGGGAGGCGGATGCGGGGAGTCAAGCTGTGCCAAAGGACGGGCCGGGGTGGAATGGTTTGGCTTTGGCATGGTTCCTCGACTGGTCAATAGCCGTTGACTCTGGTCATGTCTCGTCACATGACTTTGACTTTTGACCCTTTTGACGTGTTCTCTTTTCCTTGAGCCGGTTTTCACACAGGAAAAATAGGAAATATAGTTGCAAATGCAGATAACGTGTTACATAGAAGAATGCCATAGCAACAAGAATAAATTGTCTTACTTTTAAAATGGTATTGACATAACACTGCAGAGAGTTCATCTGAGTCTGAATCTTCCCTAGCGTTCTCTGAAATAATCAAACTCAATTTAATGACTGCAACTATTGTCGTCGAGGAAAACAAACTAAAGAAATACACATATTTGCTAACGACTAGAGATAGACGACGTATAGTCAATAAAAGTAGAAGGCATCTAAGCAGAGCATCTTCTGTTTGCAAATCTCTTTAACACGAATCTGCAAGAGAGAGTCTGGTCTCTTACTGGGCCATGTCACGTTGTGAAAAGCTTTATTATCAGGCTTTATCGAGCCGTCTATTTAAGGCCTAGCATTAGCGTGTTTCCGACACTTCGTGAGTCGCCGTTTAATTCGTCAGTGCATCTCAAGTTCTCAACACCGTTGTGAAGCCAGGCCAGGCGATCCTGAATGTTCGTGAACCCCCGCTAGCTCCACTCCTCCTATTGGTGCCGCTGCCCTCGTCGTCCACCTTGTGTTGTCTGCTCTAGGCCTCGAGAGAGACTGCATCGTCCGCCCGCCGCTTCAGCTACTGTACTCCACCCTTCTCCTACCCCGTTGGTCGTGCCCCGCCTGCACATTTCTCCACTTGCTGCATGGCCTGCATCTTCACCTGCAACGCGGCCTGCTGCGGTGCTGCCTGTGGTTATTGGTTAGCACTGACCCCAAGTCCCTAACATTGCCAAGGCGCTCCTCCTAGCGCCAGCTTCGGTTATTAGCCGAACAGAGCTTGGAACTTTTCCTGAGAATCATTCCAGGGACTCATTCCTGAATAGCCAAACGAGCCCTCAACCTCAAGGAGTTCGCTTAAGGTTCCTCTTCCAGCGCTTGCAATGCCAAGGCGTGGCTGGCCTGAAGGCCAAGGTGGCCAACTGCGGCTCAGTCACCGCCAGCGGGTGAGGCGCAACGACACAGTGCCCAAAGGCAGTGCAGGGCCATTGCAAGCAGCGTCATTCAGGCGGTACACCTGCCCGCTGTTTGCATCAGACATTGAACAGACATCAACAGGAGTGGCCCCAAAAGCCCCCCATAAATGACTAATACGAGTCAGGCAGGGGCTTAGGTCCATTTGTGGGTTCACCTAGGTGGTAATAAGGTTTTAATTGAACCAATTCAAAACCTCCCCCTCTTGGGTCGTCTAGGACCCATGTGTTCCCTTACAATAAGAAATGGAGGATACACTTAACATGGTTATCCCTGCATATATAACTGGACATGTTGCTGGTTCAATGGATCAATGTATCTAAAGACACGCAAAATAAAAACAACTCCTCCACAAAAAGAAATAATAGTAAAGCAACTCCTTTCGGCAGGTAATTAAGTTGCCTACACATAAATGTCAAATCTGTAGCAAGCAACCAATACAAAAGAGATTTCAAGGTTTTCATCGGTTTACATTCACCACTCATTAAACCTGAAAAGAATGTTAACCCCTACATGTTGTACACACTTCCATCTTGATTTTCAAGGCCTTGCTTTAGCAAGTTGGGTTGTTTCTTTCATACACTTGCATCATCAACTTCTGGTTCCTCGCCTATATCAATTGATCTCAATGCTGCAAAAGAAACCAAATATTATAAATAAGATCTGCTAACTACAAATTAATATGCCATAATGAACATTTATTACCAACCAACCACATATTCCTCCAAGTTGGAACCATATAGCTCACAAAGCAACAATAACCTATGATCTCGGTCCCACCCATTCACAACTTGCCCAAATCATTCAAAGAAGATTGACTTAGCCCACTAGAGGAACACCTTTTAATTTGTGTATATCCCACATGTACCCATAAATTATAACTATCAAGGATATAAATGTGCAACATTAAACATAGGCACATGGTATACATCTCTATGTAGTCACAACTTTAGTCCTTTAGTGTGTCTAATTTTTGACACCCTGTCGTAGGTCTAATATGGGAATAAATTCTTATGTATGAGTAACTAGTGTCAAGGATAGTATATATCAAAAATCAAAGGCATATTTAGACGTAACATATGTTTACATCTTACTTTTATAAATCCACTAAACACATGTAGTATCATAATACTATCCATATTTTCATGTTGCTAGTGAAATTTACATGTTCCAAACTTTGGAAAATCAAAAACCAAGCAAAATTGTACCTGGAGTGCAGAAGCCCACATAGGGAACAACAATGTTGACACCATATCCATAACATGGATCATTGAATACCTTCTTTGCTTGGCCAGATTTCACATCAAAACTAAATATGCCATCATTTGTCCCCACAAAGAAGACTCCAGCGCCATGTGCAAATACAATATAATTAGAATAGATGGAGCGACCGTTGACAGGGAGCACCTTCTCAAGCTCAATGACTTTAATTTGTGCCCATTCCAAGTATCCGTTGGTGTTCACCTCTGATGACCATAGGGTGAGTTTTGCAGCTTCATTCAATCTTGCAACTCCCAACCCACCATTCTCCATTTCCATGAGGGCAGTAGAACACTCACCTATCTTAAGAGGTAGATGAATCACATATGTTTCCCTTGTTTCCATATCATAACTAAGAACTCGACTGCCATCATCAGTCGAGAAGTGAAGTGTATTCCCCACAAGTGCAGTGGATGTTGCATCAACATCGCACTTAGGTACCAGAGTTGGATCACTCTAGGAGCCAACCTCTGATGAGTAGATGTGCAAGAAAGACATAGTCTCGGGCTCAATACCGAGGCCCAAGGAGATCACCTTGAATGGTTTGTCATGGCAGTCTAGGTGGTTGCAAGGGCCACTAGCTATGGTGCCGCAAAGCAGAGTTGGGTACCAAGCAAGTTGTTCATCGATATCCAATTGTGGTAGATCCCACTGCTTGTTTGTGGTTGGGTCCCAGACGGGGAGGACGTTATCTTCATCCTCCATAACATTCCTTTCGAGGAGGACGCGGCCATGGCGGGCATCGAGCACGATGGTGGCTTGGGGCAAGTGAAAAGAAGAGGTTGGGAAGAATCGAGCACTTTTGATGTTGCAAAAGAAGCCAAGCATCGGTGGCTTACAGTGAAAATTTTGGAATTCGCGGCGGAATCAAGGGCTACAGACGAAGCGGCCCTAGGACTTGCAGACGAGGGCAGCATCGATGAGGCTTGCAGGATCTATTGGCGGGAGGCGGAGGAGGAACTCCTCGATGACCTCATCAATCATAGTGGGTGCCGGTGCCATGGTGACAGGGAGGCTATGGAGTTTGGTGGGCGACGAGGATCTAGGGTTTGGTCGGGAGAGAAGACAAGAATCGATATTGTGCAGACAAGAGAGAGATGAAGGACGGTGGACGGTGGGATATTAAATTATTTCCTATCTTTTCCAATAACACTTTCTAGTTTTAATGTAGCTCTTACAATTACCATTATAGGAAGAAAGTAATAACAACTTAATAGCTTTTTTTTGTTCATCAAATGGCTCACACCTCTACGTGGTAACAAAGCTGGGGCTCTGTAACATCCATAGAATTAGGCTTAATTAATCCAGCATCACATTGCATGAGCATCTCATGAGCATCTCATTTGCATCTTGATTTGAGTTTGGGTGTTTGCTTGTTATGTTTTAAATGTGTGATTAATAGAGTTTTCAAAACCCTTTTTAGAAGTGCTATTTGCACTGCTCATTTCAAAATGGACCTTTAATATGTTTTGTAGAGAAAATTATTTGGGATAAAAAGTCTATTTCACCAAATCATGAAAATGCTTTCTAGTCACTCAAAAATGGCAAAAACAATGTCTATGTTTTAAAAATTATTAATTTTATAATTTGAATTTGAGCCAAATTGGTATTTTCAAAAATATGCCGAATTAGCAAAAACTTTATATATATGAAATGTTCCTCTCTTGAAATGGAGTAATTTTCATATTTTGAGTTTTTCCAAATTTGCAATATTTGGAAAGTTACAGTAGGTCAAACTTTTCAGTTCTTTTGAATAGGGGTGGGACCCACATGGCCCACCTATCATCCCCTCTCTTCTTCCCTTGTCTTCTTCCTCCCGTCGGGCGCGCGCCGACGCGCCAGAGCGCGTAGCGTAGCGCTGCTGCAGTGCCGTGCAGCCTCTGCCCGCTCGCCGTGTCACGTCACCGCCCGCACTCGAGTGCGCACGCAAGCACCCATGTCCGGTCGCCGCAGCTCGGAACGCCAGGTCGACGCACTGCGCCGCTTGCCCCGTCGGCCGCCGCACCGCACCGCACGCCAACACTTTGTGCCAAAAACCACACGACACAGTCGCTCGGGCACTCGAGCACCCACGCTCGCCTGCTGTTTGCCCCTCGCTTCCCTACACCGCCGCTACGGTCGATGCGCCGCTGCGCCAAGCGCCATTGGCGCCGTCAGATCACCCTCGTCGCTCGGGCCCGGCCACACGTGCAAATCCCACCCAAATGGGAGCGCACTGAGCGCCCTCACTCTCTCCCCCATGCCATCCTCTTCAATTCCACCCTCGCAAGCCACCGCGGCCGCCGAGCCCGCCATGGCCACCGCCAAGCCCACCGTCACCTAGCTCCCTCCTCAACCGGCCATTTTCCAATCCGAGGGCATCAGCTTGTTGGCCATCACCTCCTCCACCTTCATGATCATCTTCCGCACCCGATTACTCAAGGTAGGGGCCTAATTTGGTCGTCCCCTTTCCTCCGCACGCCACGGCCGCCATGGCCGCCAGAGTGGTTCGCCATGGCTACACCTCTTCCGACCCACTCCGCCCTACCTCTTACCCATTCTGGTGTCGCCAGGGGTAGGTGATGCCCGTCGTGGGGTTAATGACACCTATTGCGACTTCACGCGGCCTTCCCGCCGCCGGAGCTCACCGTCGTCCTCCGCCATGCGCCACTGTCGTTGCTCCGGGCCACTAGAACCTTCATCTTCTACACCGTTAGGACTGCCTCATTGCACTGAGTCCGTAGGTGCCAGCCGTTTCGCTAGAGGTGCTCGCCTCCGGCGAGGAGCCGCTGGCCGTCGGCCATCCCCTGTTCTGCCGGCTGACCGGTGGGCCCGGGCTGATGTCAGCAGGGTACCTGCCTGGGCATATCAGCCTTTGGGTACACGGCCCGGGTGCGCGTAGCATTTTCAGTTCGATTTTTGGGAAAAGTATACATTTACAGTTTTGGGTTAAATCTTTAGAAAATCATAACTTGGTCATTTTAAGTCCAAATGAGGTGATTCAACTTGCAGTATTTTTCTTATGAGGAGTCCTATGCATGAAAAATATGAGTTGATCTTTTTGAGATACTTTTCTGTGTAGTTTTATTTAAGGCTATTAAATAAATAAATCTTCAGAAATGCATAACTAATTATAGGTTTATCAGAAAGATGTGATTCTTATTTTGTTGCTCTAGTTAGGAGATCCTGGATCTATGAAAAATGTTAGTTGGCTATGTCATGTGTGAAAGTTGCTTTGTCTTATTAAGGTGCTAGTTTTGATAAGAGAGTAAGAAATTCATAATTAAATAATTAAGTAAGATAATTGCTTGATAATTTTTTAGGCTGTTTTAGGGCTAGATAGAAGCTAGTTATGCTCTGAAATGTACAGTTTGCTATATTTTATAGTACAAAGTATTTTATGTCCGATTAATGTTTCTGCCTAGTGATTTTTGTGTAGGATAAAATACTTATTGTTTTAACCTAAACATTTTACAGTGGACTTTGGTAATCATGCTTAAGCTTCTGTAATTTTTATAGATTTTTCCGAGTAGTATAAATGCATGTTCTAGTTCTACCTTAGTTTAGTTGTGTGTCGGATTAGGGTTTTTTTATGCCGTGTTATGTATTTTGTATAATTGCTAGTGGGTTGCTGAAAACTATTTTCGGGGTAGTACTGACATAATGAGTGCATTCTATCACCTGCCACATAGGTCATGCATGCATTCATAACATACACCATGCTCGTTATAATGCATACATTGTATTCATTCGCATCAATGCACATATAGGTTTACCGACGGACCTTACGCCGGTAGTTCAGGAGGAGCCGGAAGGGGAAGGATAGCTAGAAGCAGTGCTACAGGTGGCAGCAGAGGACGATGAACCTGACACTTACTTGCCAGAGTGCCCTAACCATCAACCCAGTTGCTTCGAGAAAGGCAAGCCCCGGAGCATTTCTCCCTATGATTTTATCAATAACTTAGTTTGCGTCCTTTACTATTTATGATGCACTAAGTTTATAGGCGTTGACTGATACCGTTGATGCATTATGATTAACTTTGTCCACCTGAGTTACCCCAAATACCCTGCTAGGTGTTGGTACGATATATGCTTAGCCCTGCTTAACTAGTCGGTAGAAGTCAGGTGATTTCCTATCATCCGCGAGATATAGGTGGTGACCCATACTAATGAGCTAAGTCGATGTTTTGAGAATAACCATGAGAAGTAAAAAATCGAGACCGGATGGGATCGGTGCTGTGGACAGACCTGGAGGTTCTAGGTTGTTTAATCCGGTCTGTGTCGAACTAGGGCCCTATCCGTTATCACGGCCCTCAAGTCATGTTGAACGCAAGCCTTACATTTAGCTGGAAGGGTGCAACCATCTGACCACGAAGCCTTGAGTTCTCTTTGGGCCGGGTTTTGACCTGCTGAATGCTTCGTATTGGAGATGGTGCGGGTGATTACAGGGGCACGGAGAGTAAGCCTGAGGCCGGCATAGGATGGCTAGTATGCAGCCAGACGGCCCCTGGGTACGATGGTTCCTGTTGATCCCGCGACTCTTCCCGAACAGGCCAAGGTGACCTAAGGCAATCAAGGAACAGGTTGTCTGGGTTTGTGTAGGGAATACCTCGTCAGCTGGTTTGCAATCGATTATAATCACCATCGTCCCTGGATAGTGGACACTGACTTGAGCACCGGCATCGTAGTAACAACTTGAACAAGATGATGAGATGGTTATGATGTTGATGCTGAAATATGCTCAACCGAAAGTGGTTGCTGTTCTTGCATGATAATTACACCATGACTGTTTAGATCAGGTGCTAATCTAGTAAGAATAGGGTAATGACTATAAAATATAAAGCTAGAAGGTTCCAATAATTGTTCTTAACCAGTGCAAGCTTTTATGCAAAGAAATAAGTCAGCCAGCCTACCTTTACAGCCTTGCATACTCCTTAGAGTCAATTTATTTTCATTTGTGACGGGTAAGTCTGGCTGAGTACATCCTCGTACTCAGGGTTTTATTTCCCATGTTGTTGCAGATGGTAAGATACTCTATGGCTACTGCCAGACCTGCTTCTACCCAGCTATGGGAGATGAATAGACCTTAGGCACGGTTACTCCGTATTATCGTATCCCTATGCTTTTGTTGGATTTCGACGTGGACCAGGCACTATGTTTAAAACTACGTGTGTATTTGTGAACTAAAACTTATATTTGCTTTTCCGCTATTTGAACTCGTATTTGGTATTGTAACAACTTATTTATGACTCTGATGTAATCAACTATGTGTGAACTTTATGTAATATTATGGATGGTGTACGTTGAACCTCAATTGATCCGGGTAATGAGTTGAGATGTTTGAAATCCTTCGAGATTTCATGGACTACCGGGTTAATATGGGCACAATGTACTAATTAAATGGCTTTAGTGGTTTACTTAGTACCTTGAGTTTATATTAATTGGACGGTTCTGTTACTCACACGTGATAGGAATACCATAACCCGTGGAGCTTTTGGGCGAAATAATTCCTGTGCTCACCCTTCCGACCGCATGGTCGGAGGTTCCTATGCTCACCCGTCCAACCCCATGGTAGTAGGTCGTTCGATGATATGCCTGACTGCAAGATGAATGGCCTTGGCTTCTCGACCTTCACATGCAGGTCAAGGAAAACCCTAAACCTCTGCCCCGCCTAGACACGGCGGTACCGCAGCTCTCATGAGATTAGGCTAACCTTAGACCTTTGCTTTGATGTGGGGCAGACAAGGGGATTTTTTTCAATGCGTTGCGCCTCCTCCGGCCAACAAATCCATACCTGAGGGGGTTCGAACTTTGGCCGGCAGGGTGCAAAGCGCACAACCTGACCTGTCTTTTTTTATATAAAATAAAACAATCACAATGATTTCTGTTTGTTGTTGTCTTCTTCTTAGCATCTATTTGAGATAAAATTCATTCAGGTTAGTCCCAAGCCAACCCCACCTCGGTTCAAGCTTTGCCCGCTTGTCGTGCACACACATATGGCTCAACCTAGTGGCATGTCTCTCGCCGGCAGCCTCAGCATCATTGAACACTTGGGGCTCCAGTTTCTCAACCCCAATGTTGCAGCGAGAGTGGGATTTGCAATACATTATGTACTGCTGGCTAGTACTTTTGTTTTTTCTTGGTCCAAATTCTAATTAGAGGAACCATATGTTTTGGAATTCATTCATACTCTGGCAAATTTGAGGGCCATTTTAAAAAATCAAGTTTTGTACGACCTGTAGACCCAACAGAAAAAAAGAAACTATTTAGTGGTCAATTGCCTTTCAGAATGAAGTCCCAGTGCTGTCTGATGCTACCATGCCAAAAATATATACGGATTATAAACTGTATAAAATGGTCCAACTATCAAATTTTGGTGAGAACGACCATTAAATTTTAGAGAATTGGAGCACCTGACTACATCCATTCTAACCACCTCCATTCCAGTTTAAAATTGAACTGGCATCATATATCCTATATTTGGGAGACAATTTCGCAAATCAACATCCATTCTAGATCCTATATTTGGGAGATAATTTCATAAATCAACACCAATTTCCCCACAATCAGTATTTTGCTTCTAACCACGCAAAACAGGCAAACAACAAGAATTTGTTATCCATAGCTGCTCGGCAAGAGCCACACTTTATCATTTAAAGAATTTGAACTGAGAATTTGAGAAAGAAACACCTCTTGATGTTCAGCACAAATGTAATTCTCTATGTTTGTATATTATTATATCCAAAGACATATTATGGATGCTAATATATGCATGTAGAGGCAAATGTAAGTTATTGCTTCAAAAAAGAAAACAAAATATCTATCGTGCTGGTTACCTTACTGGGTAAGAGCTGTACCTGATTGTTAACACCACTCAGGTTCCAATCATCCATTTTCTGTGTTGTTAGCGAAAGAAGGTAAAGTGTTAAAGATCGTCGCCATGCGGATATCTGGAGTAGAAACAAATGTAGATAATGGCATTTTGTAACACACACCCAAGAAAAGCAAAATGTATATCTCTTGCTGGCACCTGGCACCCTTACTCGACCAGCTCTCTCTGAGGGCGCAGCAACATGAACCAGGCCAAGGGTAAGGTGCATCTCTGCCACCTAGAGTGAGTCTCCTCTCCACCCCACCGCAGTTGCATTGCAGGTACAGCTTCTAGCAGTCTAGTTCTGCTTGCTGCTGCTTACTCAATGAGATAAACTGAGAAGTAAGAGCTCATTAGATAAAATTTTCAATTTCATTTTTCCTATTCTACAGAACCAATGCCACAAACTCATGGGCAGCACATGTTCAACTTCATCTGAAAAAACTGAATCATATATACAAGTTCTGAGTCATTCTTCACTTGGTGCAATGCAGCTGTTCAAGGGGACAGCAATGGTTCTATAACTGATAGTGTGACCAGCAATCGACAGACATACTCAAACATTATGGCCAATAGATGTATCTCCAGAAATTTTCAGGTATGCACTTTTGTTGATAACATATACTCTTATTCCTATTGGTGTCTGCATGCACTTTATACTGCATTCGGACATAATAATACTGAAGGACACATTATACTCTTAGTCCTATTGGTGTCTGCATGCACCATACTCATCCATGAAACATTGATCATATTATGAATGGAGCCTAACCATTTTCATGATGGATGATTATCAAAAAATCAACAGGAAAAAAAGAAAACTTATCTCTCCAACTGGGATCCGTAGTGGCCATGCACTGTTTGAGGGCACATCAATAGGAGGAACATGAACCAGAACAAGGTGAAGTACATATCTGCCTGTGGGGCCAGGGATGCAACCAGAATCAGACTCCTCGCCTTGCTGCAAATCCAAAATTAACAACAGTGTTTGGAAAGGCTCTAGGTGCAGTCAAGCTCCACCTACATGTGCCTAGGAATCGCCTAGGCAGTGCTAAGCTTTTGGACTTTCTATGGGAGATTAGAGTAATACCAATGCTAAACAAAGGAATATGAAAACAAAAGGAAAAATTGATATAATCACATAGCTATTTGTAGTATGACTATAGCTTATTTTCTCCATCTCAGCATCTCTAATTTGTTCCATTGTCATGCATACAACACACCCAAAATATCTCTACACATAAAACAAGCCTAGATAAAATACCAGGTGTAGGGCAGGAGGTACACCTCCGCCTCGCGCTACCTTTTCAAACAGGGATTAACATAAAGCAATTCAGATCAAGTGAGCACGCTTCAAAGGATTCAGATATCTTTTAAAATCAAACGGATGTTTTTAAAAAAAATCAAAAGGAACTGGCCTCACATACTGCTGATTGCACATATCACTTTCAGATCATGCTGACTAATAAGAAGATTAATGAGCAAAAATTAACAGAAAACAACTCAGATCAAATGAGCACAATCAAAAGATTGACATATAATTTTTCTTAAAAATATAATATTGTTATACCATTGCTTAGCATATGTCACTTCATATTATGATAATTAATGATCAGATGCCCATTGAGATAACCTGGAGGAACAATGGCTCACCAGTCACCAGATAAATTCTTCAATCTCATTTTTCTTATTCTACAGAACCATTTTTTGCGCAACTTCAACCTAAGAAAAGGTTACTGTATCAGTCACTTAATATGGAAGAATGAAAAGAGTTCTGATAAAGAAAAATAGAAGATAAGTTTTAATCTCTCTCTTCCTCCCCCCTCCCTCTCTGATTCTTTATGTTGGGTTTTCTTATGGAAAAGCAGATTACTATTTATTTTTAGTGATAAAAAATTGTGTGATACTAGTTATGCCATTCCAATTATACCCACATAGGATATAATGGTATGTAACATATGATTTGTCTAATTCGTAGAGCACAACAGATAAATCAAATCTATAAAAAAATAAGGTGCAATAGTGGAAGCATTTGTGGTGACAGTGGGAGTGGCATGTGCTCAACATCTGAAAAAAATTACATTGAGTCTTGCATAGTTCTGCCCAGTGCTTGTGTTGAAGGGTACACCAATGATTCTGTAGCCAATAGATACATTGTGAACAAAGGTTCAGAAGTTCTCATATATGTATGATGTTTTATAACATTGTGCTACAAATGTTTATCCTGAAACTTTCAGATATAAACTTGTTCTGTCCTATAGTCCTATCAGTGCCTGCATTCAGTTACCCTTTTAAGCCTTTCTATGTGCTTTCTACTGGATTCAGAAAAATAGATAAGGCCTACTTCCAGCATAGCAACGTTGAAGGATTCCATTCCAGTGTGAATCATACTCATCCATGAAACAATCATTCATATACTGCAAATGGAGCCTAAGCAAGATCAACAGGATCCTTGAGAGCATTGGGCATTAAAGGTTATTGAACATGGTATTACCTTTCTAACCAAGTCATATTCAAATCGAAAGATATCAAAATTTCAACCAATCCAAAATTATGCAGGTTTCAAATGCTTGTTTTCTTGAGAAAAGATACTGTTCCAACCATATTCATCACACCCATTCTTTGCATCCAAAAAGGTTCATGAGTGCACATTGACCAGACTAGTTCAGAGTTTACTTGCTTACAATTATAAACAAGCCTAGAAGAGCTTCACAACAATCATCAAATTAACTAAGAGATGCCTCCTGATGAAAACACAACACGTTTAACTAAGATAAGGATTCTATAACCTCCTAATGCTCCACAAATATGTTTTTACATTACTCACTACTACCACGATTAGAATCAATTGCCCTCAATGAGCATTTACTAATGGTTCCATTAGCCATTTAATATTGGAGTGTACTGCATCTTTTACTTTATCAAGTAAATCAGAGCTATACAATGTGCAGCACTGTACATAGTCATAGACACAAGGCAAATATGTGAACTCTACTGTATTGGGTTCCTATCAAGAGTCAGGACTCCATTGTTTCTCCAAACAATAAATGAATTAGCTAATAGGAATGTCTAGACTGTGTAGAACACAAAAATTGTTAATATCCCCATCAAAGCATAGACATAGACATAAAACAATTTGACAGTTAATTCTAGTTTTATAAGCACGCTGATATTGAGCAAAAATATTATCATGATATTGTGCATATTTTATTGTTAACAGAAACATTACAAAGTTCCAAAAGTTGGCAAAATCATATAGCAATCAATGTTGTACCTGGAGTATAGAAGCTCATACACGTTATACCAGTTGTCCAGTATCTATGCACTGTGCTGTCGAAACTTATCAGTTATCCTAATACACATGGCAAAGTTCTTCACATGTGAGAAACATATCAATCTAAACCAGCTAAAGACAGTGGCACCATCTGTTTTTCTCTACTGCCTCAGCTGATTACACAAGAAAAATGGCATAAATGACTCCATCTTCAAAAAGCCTGGAAAAGAAGCATGATTTTGGTTTCTCACTTGACCATCATAAAGCAGAAAAAAATATATTGAGCATGTATGCATCCACATATGGAACCATATGGAACAGAGCACATATCAAAGAAATGAACTATGCAGATAATGTGACACCTAAGATTCCTATGGTTAGCATCACTGCCCTACAGTAAGTCAATAGCCAGGTAAAAAAAAATCTCTCCAACATAATAACCAAGTAGAAGGACACACTTTAACGTCCTGAGTGCAATTTATGCAATTAACAACCTTAGTCCTCAGCAAACCATATCATGTTTTCATGGTAAAGACAGAACCTCTTTTCCACAGATTTCAACATATACTAAATTCTTTATTGTTGAGCACTGAATTGAGGTTTCATTCATTCTAAAATGACAAACTACTGCCCACAGTAACCTTGTAAGTACTAACATCACATTCACAATTATATGGGGCCTACAGGATGGGCCCTGATATATACTTAACACAGAGAGGACCAATATCAAAATAAGAACTGGTTATGGGATTGATATGCCATCAGTGAACATTTTATTACCAACCAACCACACATTCTAACCAACACCGTCCTAGAGGCCTGTGCATATGGTCCACAGCATAGGGCCTCTTTTTTATCTAGTAGTACATGTTGTTAGTACTAGTTAGGGATTGTATTAGTTAATTAAGTAATGAAAATCTATTAAGTAATGAAAATGTGAGCATACTTTCATCCCTGTCTTCCACTTTATTACCCTTCTTGTCTCTCACCAATCCCAGCAAGCATGCCTCCCTCTCTCCGAGTTATGCATGGAGTTAAATTACTCCAAGTTCATATCCAAATGAAAATATTGGATCTATTGAGATTTTGACTTTCTAAAGCGATTGGATTGTTTCCCTAATGCAATTATTACAAATATAATTTTGCTACCTATTCGAGTGTGGCATAAGCAGAGTCGTGATTAAAAATTGAAACCCAAACTATTAAGATCATATATGCAAACTACAATGATATATCAAAAAATTATTAGGTTTTCTACAATAGCATTAGCTACAATATTATGAAGTAGGATGCTTATAAAGATCTTCCTGAAGATTTTGTAACAAATAAAATAAATGGATGGCATGTTTCATAGAAAAATATAGTACTTTTGTAATTAAAATTTTTCATATATATTTTTGGCAAGATGTGATCAAGAAGTTATCTATTGATAGGATTAACAAAAAATAAATCTATTTAAAATAATTTTTATTATGCATAGGACTTCATTTTGAATTATGCACTGGGCCACCAAAATATCAGGGACGGCCCTGGTTCCAAAAAGTTGCTACTAAAAGGTAAATAGCTAACCAAGCAACAGTAACTTATAACATCAGTTATGTCAGTTAACAAATTGCACAAAACATTAAGAGATGTTTAACAAGTTCACACCATATCATCCAAATAGTGCATGTGACAAGGACATTTAACTGATTAAGACTAAGAAATGAGAAGCATTGAACACGCACAAGGTAGATATCCGGAGCATAGAGTAACAATTTCACTGTGTTTTTCAGCCCACAACTTCCAACACCATATCAAATATCCAGAAGAAATAAAATAGAGTGTCAAGGATGGGTTGCAACCAAAATAAAAGGTATCAGGTCGGCATAACAGAGCTGTACTTGTACATCTATCTTAATTTCATAAATTCCCTGGACACATATATTGTCAAGCTATTACCCATATTTTTCATGCCACTAACAAAAATTTATATGTCCCAAACATTGGAAAATCATAAACCAAGCAGAACCTGTAGTCCTGTACCTAGAGTGTACCAGCTGCTGTAGGGATGAACGTTTTGGAAGTGCCCTCACATAATATTTTCACCTGGACTGAGTTCAGCACAATAGTACAGTTCTGAATAATCTACTATCTGCCTCCACAAAAGAAAATGCTCCAATGCCATCGGCACAGCCAGCAAACATTGGACAGGTGGACAGAGGACCAACAGGGTGAAGCTTCCCAAGCTCAATGACTCGATTTGTATCCATCCAATGTCTCCATTGGGATTCGCCTCCATTGAGCAGGCTGAGAGTATGGCAGCACCATCCACTATTGCAGCTCTCATCCCACCATCCTATAGCATAGTTTTGTGTCAATACCTAAGAGTGCTATTGCTCAAATCAATCTGAAAGTAGAGAGCCTTCCCCCACAAATTAAATTCACCAATTCGACCCTGTGTGTAATAGGGACACAGCTCACCTCATTCTAGGAAGTACCGTGGCATCCTGTTCCAATGGCGACGGCGATGAAGGGTCCGCCGTTGCAGTTGATGTGTGGTCGCAGGCTCCGCTGGCCGCGGCAGCACGGAGCACAGCTGCATCCCAGTGCCCCGGGTACCAAATGACTGGCACAGAGCACAGCCGCATTCCAGTGCCCCGGGTGATGCTCCGAGGCCGGCGCGGAGCCGGCAGGGGGTGAAGGTGGGAACGAGTGGTCAATGAAATTGCAGAGGAGGCTGAGCATGGGGGCAAGCGGTGGAACTCACAGAATCGGCGGAGGAAGCGGCGGCCTGAGATGGTGCGGCACCAGAGCTGGCAGACGAGGGCGGGCGGCGGCGAGGACGAGGCTCGCTGGCTCCTACCGCGGGAAGCGGAGGATGACCTCCTCCACGAGATCCTCCAACAGCGCCATGCTCCTTGCTTCCCCGGAGCGGAGCCCGGGGCCGGCGGAGCGAGGGTTTTGGTTCAGCGACGTGTTTTTCTGGGACTGTTGGGCTGGGCTAGTTGGGCTTAACCAGGTTGTGGCATGTGGACTGAGGCCCACAGGTCAGCGAGACAAAAACAACCTATAGATTGCATTTCGTTCCACACATAGACAAGAGTCAACCGGAATTAAGCATTTCATCATAATGAAACATTGTGAGCCAACCAGATTCCGAGCCATCGTGAATACCAAAATTCAGTATTCTATTCACATTTTGTTTCTGCTATAATAGTGAGCATTTCCTTAACTTGTGCAAAACTCTGCATTCACTATCTTGCATACTTTGGAGTTTGGATATCAACAGGCCATCCATTCATAATATGTTAATTTCTCCACGTCTGTTGGCATACACTTTACAACATATCCATCATAACAGTACTGTGTTCTACTGGACCAGAGAAACGTGCAGATACTACCCAAATAAAAAAATGATCCAACATTTGAGTAACAGAAGGAACAGACCCTGATCATTGTCAATCAGAAAGTACATATTGGATAGGATGGATTAGGCTCCAGAATTAAGTCTAGAGTGGTCTTTATAACATACAAACCGTAGCAGCAAAAGCAAGCATTGAACCTGTATGCTTTGAGAAAATGAAATGGAGAACTGTCTAACAAACAAATGTGCACAAGTATAACAGATGAAATACCATAGATTCATGTCGGCACCATCAGGAAAGAACACCATTAACTTGACAACAAAATAAACAAGTAGAAAATCCAATTTAACTTTCTGAATGTAGCGTGCCACTAACAAGCTTAGTGCTCAGCATAATATGGCAACTGCATATACACCAAAGGCTCTTAGTTCCCACAGAATTTTGGATCAGGAGTTATAGGCTCCTTATCAACAACGAGTGCATGCTCAAATGGAGAATTCATTTCATTCATTCCAGACTGACAAAGCATTGCTTGCATCAACCTTATAAGCATAGGTCTTTGTAGATTAACACTCTGACATATCTTTATGACATTGGTGTGTCTTCTTAGGAAATGGCGGTTACACTTAGATTGGTTATCCTTGCTAGAGGGTACACTAGATATCCACATCATTATAGTAGCACTACAGCAACTACTTATAGGAGACAAGCTACCTTGGCTCAAATGGAAAATGGGTAGCAGGCAACCAATACAACAGTAATTTAAAATTGTCTTAGATTTCCATTCACTACCCACTGAAACCAAACAACAAGGTGTTATCCCCCAACAGTAGCACACTCCATTGTAGGATTTGAAGGCCTTGCTCCAGAAGCTTGAGTTTTTTAATTCATGCCCCAGAACCATCAACCGCTAGCTCCTCATCTGTAATGGTGAATCCTGGTGCTGCACAACACAAACATTAAAAATAAGCTGATTGTGGAATTGATATGCCATCAGTGTACATTTTCTTACCAAGAAACATTTCCAACAGCTGCTAACCAAGCACCACTAGCTACCCAGTACCCACAGCTCCACCGGTTATTAACAGCCAGTACTTGCACAAATCATTAAGGGAAGGTCGACTCAAATCCACTGAAGAAGACCTCTCTTTGTTAAACAGAGATATCATCGATTCATTCATGTCATTTATATTTTTTATTTTTGTTCAGTTTTTACTGAATTCAGCAAAGAAAATGTTCAGCATTGGTCATAGGCACAAGGCAGGCATCTGGAAGGAAGAAAGCAAGATAACTTCAATTTGCTAGGTATTTTCAGCCTACAATTCTCAAGACCACATCGAATGCCTATCGTATAATTGATGAATAAATTTGTGATAGTGTCAAGGATGGTCTGTAACGAAAATAAAAGGTGTAGGTAGGAGTAACAGAGTTTGGCATGTACATCTATCTTTCAGAAACTCACTGACCACACACAATATCATGGGCACTGTCCATATTCACAAGTTCCAAGCGAAGTTATATATACCTGGAGTGTAGAAGCTCATGTAGGGAATAACTTTTATCACACAAATGTCATCGTTCTCGTTGAGTTCCTTTTTCACCTGGCCCGACATGAGATTAATGCTGAACAACCCATCATCCGTGTTGAAGAAAAAGACCCCAGGGAAGAATCCAACAGGAGTAGGATAGATGAACAAAGCCTTGACAGGGAGCTGCTTCTCGAGCTCAATGACTCTGATTGGTGTCCATGCTATGTCTCCATCAGGACTCGTCTCCATGTCCATGGACCAGAGGGAGAGTCTGGTCCCTTGTCCTAATGCGACTCCCAGGGCACCATTCTCCATTGTAATGAGCACAGGATCACACCCAACAGAGTCAGGAGGCATGCTGCACACAAATGTTTCTCCCGTGGGCAGATCACACCCAAGAATTCTCCTGCCCAAGTTAATCAAGAAGTGCAGTGTGCTCCCCACCAGGGCAGTGGGCGCCATGTTGACATAGCACGGGGGCAGTAGCCACGGGTCGCTCCAAGGGCTGGGGAATGGCCTCGGCTCGCTCCAGGCTTCGCTTCAGGCGCAAGCCTCGGATGAATAGACCCTCAATGTGGACTCCCCCAAGACGGTGGCCACGAGGACGACGGCAAAGGGCCCGCGTTGGCAGTTGAGGTGGTCGCACAGGTTTTTTATATCGGTAAAAAAAAATTCGGTCGCTGGCGATAAATGCAAAATTTCGGATATTTTGAAAATATTAGGTCAAATTTAAATAAATTTAAATTGATTTTTTAAAAAATTTTGACATCATTTCACTAGAAAAACTCTCTAATCCATCATACATCATGAATTTGTACAGCATCAATGAAATAACACGATATCTTCCACCAGCAAAGCCATGGTAATATGTGGATCCGCGATAATACCGATATAAAATTTTTCGGTTCTCAGCGAAAAAGGAGATATTTCGGAAATTTTGGGGATATTTTGCCAAAAAAGTTTTCCATGGGTCGCAGTCGCAGGAGCCATTGGCCGCGAAGAGGGAGAGCACGGCCACGTTCCATCCGGTCGCGTGTAGAGACACCTCTGGTAGTTGCCGCCACTCGTCGGTCACGGGGTCCCACACCACGAGCCTGGAACGAATCTCCGATCCAATGCTACGGAGAAGGACGCGGCCGTGGCGAGCGTCGAGCACCAGCCACCCGCGGCGCTCGGCGGGGGCCGGCGGGCAGAAGGAGGAGGTGGAGACCAAGCGGGACACGTAGCCGCTGGGTCGCAGCTCGGTGGCGTTGGCGAGGAAGCCGAGCATCGGAGGCGTGCGGTGAAACTCGCAGAACCAGCGGCGGAAGTGGGAGTGGAGATGAGGCGGCACCAGGGCTTGCAGACGAGCGCGGCGCCGACGAGGCACGCGGGATCGTCCGGCGGGAGGCGGACAAGGAACTCCTCGATGAGATCCTCCGGCACTGCCATGCCGCGGTGCTGCCCTGCTAGGAGGCCGCGGCACTGCGCCGCCGGCAAAGCGAGGGTTTGGTGATTGGGAGGTTTTGGGGAGGAAATGAGGAATAGAGAGAGAGGGCTGCCCTGCCAGGTGGGGTCTAGTCGTCAGAGAGGCAGGGACTGGGCAGTCGGTCCCACAAGCCAGATGAGCAAAATCCTTCGGTCCTCGAACAGCTATCGAATCAAACACATCACGAAGTAGTTTGAGCGCATTTGCAGGACTGCAGCCTTAATTTATGACCTTGTTCCAAATTCAGATCTCTCATGTTTAAATTTACGGATAGCAGCAACTGGTTCCTGTTCCTGGCCTACGCTATCAGCCTGAACGTTTCAGCTCCTGGCCTACGGCCTCAGCCTGAAGATTTCAGTCGCCTTCCAGGAAGGCAGGAACTGAAGATTTTCGAGATTTCTCTCCCATTGCACATTGACATCAACACATGGGTGTTCAGCATGGCACACTAGACATGTGACTTGCTGCTAATAATAAGCATTCAAAATTTCATTAAAATGGTACTTTTTGTCAAAATTAAAATAGAATGTTCCGTCTATGACAACAAACTGTCGGCTTACACTTTGCTTGGTAAATATCACTTGAGGACAAAGTAACTGGCGGTCAGACGACTACAGAGCAATAGTTAGATATCTCGAAATATCACTAAAGAATTGCACTGACACTGAATCTGCGTCCAGGTTTGAGATGCAGAAGTCTTTATCTTTAATATAACAATCCAAATATTCAATGATCCAGACCAAAAAATGTATACTTAGATTTTTTTTAAAAAAACATATATAGATTTTTAACTGGTAGTCAACAAAAATATACAGAAACTCAACCTAGATGTGACAGAGAACTCATACATTCGCTCTGAAGCTGCACAGGACAATCCAACAAAGTTGACGACCTAAAACAGCAGCTCAAGGGGGCAACCAAAAACCTAACAGAGTCCTCAAAATCACGAGATCAGTAGCAAAACAAATACGACCCAGCTATGGCAATGGCAACAAATTGTTAAGTATCATCTTAATAAAACGGACCAGAAATCTGAGAGCACATGAAAGAACGATAGAAGCTGAGGCAGCTCAGGTACCAAAATTAAACTAAAAAAGTAAATACGAGCACCAAGCATAGCTCATGCACATAATACACGAGTCTGGAAGAGTAGATAATAATTAGTACTATGGTTCAGCAACAAATCACTAACGTTCTAGCTGAACATCATATAATATTTCAGAGTACATAATACATCTATATCTCTTATAAAGATAAATCTCACTAGCTATTTCTCTTGTTATGCAAAATGTTCACATTATCATTCACTCAACATCCCACTAGCATATTCTATCTTGCCATACAAAGTGTCCACGTCATCATCAGTAACCCATCCAACTAACACATGTCATTATGTTTCATTCAAGTCATTAACATTAGCAAGCCACATCATTTACTAACATATGTTTGGTTGTCCACATCAGAATGTTAAAAATCATTCAGTAACATGTATTTTGATATTTATTTAATCATAATAGTAAATATAAGAAATATAATTTCATCAGCGATTCTTGCGGCAACACGCGGGGAATCTTCTAGTTTTACATAATCCAAATACACTAACAAAGCTAAGATGGTTGGATTATATTGGATCAGCAAGGAATATCCATGTTGGACGCCACTGGCCACTATTATGCTGCTGCACTGGTGCTTTCTGTGACAACAGCGGAGTGATCATCCCATTTCTGATGTTGTACGCGCCAGTCACGAAGAGGATCTCCAGGCTGATCTGGCCAAGGATAGTCACACATGAAATATATGCAATCCTCTTGAATCCCGTTGTACTCTTCAACAGCAAAAGACTTGGAGCAATGCCGGCCAACAAAAAGTGCTTGGTCACCCGACTTATTGACCCGTCTCCATTGGCCAGGATTGGTGCTCAAATCTGCCTCAAAAACAGCAAATCCAACAGTGCAATCATGTTCGAAGAAAAGACTTGTGGAACTGGGACAATCATTGTAAATAAATCTTCTAACCCTCAACAACTTATCACAACATTCAACCAAATATTCCCTTATCATATGCGCCTTTTCTCTTGACAAGGAGTGGGGCAACTCCCGTAAATAAGCGTCCATTGAATTGATTATGCATTCAGTGGATGAGATCTTCGGCTTATTTCCAAGGTCATAAAATCTCAAACATAAGAAGCCCGTCACTAAAAGCAACTCCATACAGCTTCTCATTGAAGAATGCAATATCTTATAGGTATGTAGACGGTTCCATACTCCCACCTTTGGAAATGTCGGTACCAACCGGTGGCTGGCAAATACAAACTCTACTGTAATTACCATCGTCCAAGATCAGCACGGCAACAAGGGATTCTGGTGAAATGTCCAAGGGTGAGGGAACTACCACCTTGTAAAACAGATGATTAAGTTGAGTGGCCTCATTGCATTAGGAAGGTCCAGTGTTGCTTTTGAGAACGGATTCGTCAATGAACACCCTCCATCTCTTTGCATTAGGAAGAGCCAATTGTCAATGGAACCATAGCAGTGTGCATCATCTGGTACAGCCATTCGAATGATTTCACCATCTGGGATGCTCAGAAAGGTACCATCAGGGAGAGTTAGCCACGGGAGTGGAGGGGGCAGGGACTGCAGTCGAGCATTGGAGCGCCATGGGTGACAGACTGCTCTTAGTCGAACACGATCAGCTAGGGAGGAGGGGCACCTAAGGACAAGGCCCAAGAGCTCTGGAGGGAGGTCTGACCAGGACAAAGACTCTGCAGCTGCCATCATCAAGTTCTACAAGATAAGTCACAGGGTTCAGACTTTAATATTGCAGTAACAGTAAACAAGTTAATGATACAATCAAAATCTGAAGATCACCGGCAAACCATTAGATCAAAACAAAGTCCACTTGCTCTATGCGCTACTTATTATGCTTGATCGCTGAAGTCTCTAATGGTAGTGTCAGTAGTCCAGTGGCAGAAAACAAGCATATCCATTTCTGTGTGGTAACAAGGCAACCTCAACTACACTTATGCTTGTTTAAGAACTCAGGGTACGAATCTAAAATAGAAGCCATGATCTTCTTCTCCAACAACAACCAGAATGATCTACAAACAGGAGTACAACAAATCACGAGGAGAATATCGTCACGTTTGCACTGATCTAATGTTTGTGCGATAACAATGTTTCAAGGTATTCCGCTTTTAGATGCAAAGGATAGAAGACATTTTGTATTTTTATAGCAGGACCGCACCCTAAAGATAAAAGAACATCAGTAAAAGCAACAGTGAAGTCAATACTGCTACTACCAAGCATACGGACGTGCACTAGATCTCAGTACTGGTAATCTGGTACTCAACATTGAAAATATTTTTGCATAATTTCCTTAGATATTCTCCATTACCAAGTATAGATGGAACAACTGAACAAGTGAAAACTTAATATTGACCCTAAAAGGTAGATCCACCGCTGATTACGGCCCTAAACATAGGAAACCGAAAATGGAGCAATGAGGACTTGCCACTTATTCGTGGTGGCCAAACGGGCAGTCGGAGATGGGAAGAGTTGGGGCCGACTCCGACTCCGGTTGCCGTAGCAGAGTCTGAGCCGCAAAGGACTGCGGCCTGGAGTTCTCCGAGGCTGGGAAGGAGGAGGCCGCTACGAATCCAAGGACCGAAAACGGCGACCAAAGGGTGAATTGGAGCCGTAAACATTTCTTTCAAAACTTTTAGGTCCTCGACTCAACGACCACCCCAAGATACAAACACACATGCCAGTGTTGACCACGACCCTATTGAGAGGGTGGATATTCCTTAGAAATACAGCGGGTCAACACAAGAACCAAGAAACAACTCCAATAACAATCAAAGACCAAACAAGCACGAATCGGGAAACTCAGCTTCTCAGCACAGGGGGCGGATTGTCCGCAGTACCAGGTCCGGACTGTCCGCGGTACCAGGCCCGGACTGTCCATAGGTACGGACAGATTTAGCTACAGTCAAGGTCAGACTATCCGAGGGTCCATGGCTAGACTGCCCGCGGGCAAAGTTCCAAAACTCGAACAAATCAAAACAGGTTCTGAACAGAAAAATCAAACAGCCACTGGACTGTCCGCGGTTTGGACTCAGACTGTCCGTGGGTCAAAGCTCAGAAAACAAACTTCCAAAACAGACTCTGGACTGCAGCAGCAGACCACCGTCGGACTGCCCGGAATTTTAGTCTGAACTATCCGCGGGTCAAAATCCCAGAAATAAAACTGGTAGTTGAGAGCTCGGTTCTGGACTGGAGAAGTCTCGGACTGTCAGCGGTATGCACTACGGCCGCGCTCACTCAACAGCTTAGCCGCGAAAGCCTCTGGCTCGAGCTTCCGGCCGTCAGACTATCCGCGGTGGCAACCCTGGACTGTCCGCCGTAGTAGATAAAGGCCACCTCAGCGAAGAAGAAGAACAGCCTCGGCCAAATCCTGACACCTAGACTGTCCGCCGACCAGGGCGCAGACTGTCCATGGGTCATCCAGAAAATCACCCGAAAATTGCTTCTCACCAAAAATCAACTCGATCTCTCTCTCGAATCAACACCAACGGCTACAAGATTTGGAGGAGATGTTTCTTATGCAGCTGGGAAGCTATCCTCAAAGGATCATGGCCCGATTCAAAGAAAATCACAAGAAATTGCAAAGAGGGTGAAGAACCGACCAAGAACTCGCTAAGAACACAAATTCGTCCCGATCTACGCGCTCATGAGGAATTAGCTCAAACCCTTTGGTGGGATTGATCCTCTCACGTCATAGCAAGAATCAACGCTAGAAAAATGGAGTCAAACGCCTAATAAACAAAAAATCTGAGCTCGAAATACAGAGAGGAAGAGAGCTATCGTGATGAACAAGCATGAACACAAAATCAATCACAGGAAATCATGATTCCAAAAGCCCAGAGGGCACGAGCACACTACGGGGGTGCTCTTCCCACGAACAAACACTACAGAGTTATAGTGGACCTCACTCACACAGAAGAACTACTGATTGGGAAACCCTTGGAATGAAAAACCAAAAATGAGAGAGGTGAGGGGATGGGTGCCCCTTCATCCTTATTTATCTGTCTTGGGTGAAACGACCTCGATTTCCACGAAGGGTAATCCACAGGTTAAAGTGTAATATGACCAATTAAATCACATTACCCGATAACAGTTGAATATTATAATCCATACATTGAATAAAAGAGTGCAATAGAAAGGTTTACAATAACTTATTACATCGCCACTTGGCGGAATCAGAGTTCATGCAGCATAAAGTAAAAGCCTAAACATGCGAAAGCGAACGTTCTCCAAACTTGAGCGCAGGAACAAGACCCTCAATCATCATACTCCTTAGAAGGGTACTCACTCTTAGAACCTGTGTGCCAAAGTATCAGTACGATATGTACTGGCCACTCCCACCCTATGCTTTGCTTTGTGGAAATTGGATGCAAATCATGGATATAATCAAAAGAACCTATAAAGGCTGGGGTTTCCTATGCAAGTGATCATGTATATAAGTATTATAGCAATTAAACAAGTTTTATACATTCCCATACCCAAACCATCCACCATCATTCATCCATCTTCGATCACCATCCCAGATGCTCCAACACCATCTCAGACTCATGTCGACAGACCAACTCCCCCTCGGCCTGCCTCAGCGGCCCGCAGCCCTCAACCTGGCTCACGACCGAAAATCACTCTCAGGGGAAGGTAGAATACTCCACTCACTAGTACGGTGCAAGCAAAAAATAGAAAAGGTCCATAGCCAACGAATTGGCTTATGTATCGATCGATCAACCATACACTCTGCAGAGGTTTCACTATTTCACCAGATAGCCGTCATCGGTGCTGATCATCACCTAAGCAGATTTCGGGCGCCTACTACCATAGAACGATGCCATCCTATCTCTCAGCCCTGGAACACCCTTAGAGTGGCTAATACTATGAGGACTCAAAATCCCATTCTCGCAGGGCATCATGATCGTCTCGAAAGGGTGTGAGACTCACATGCTCCTACCTCTCTATCACACGTTGTGGGGGTATAGACCCCGTATACCCTCATGGCTAGACTTTGGGCTGCTCGTTACAAGACGACCTAGACCACAAGACGAAGGCTGGTCCATCATCATCGTGATCGGTGGGCCGGATGACAAGACAGAGCCCGTGGTCTGCTACTGACTAGGTCGGTGGGCCGCGCGGGCCCTGAAGGCTACTTGGCATGCAAGGAGTCTTAGTCGGTTAGATCTAGTCATGTACTGCAAGGATACGGCTCAATGTAACCGACCACATAGGAAAACCCTAGAGATGTAACCTTGCCCCCCCACTATATAAGGCAGGCAAGGACCCCCTAGAACAAATCTATTCAACTCATTGTACTCCGGTACTGAAACGACCTTGATTTTCATGAAGGGAAATCCACAGAGTCAGATTGTAATATGACCATTTAAATTACATTACCTGATAACAGTTGAATACCATAATCCATACATCAAACAAAAGAGTGCAATAGAGGGGTTTACAATAACTTATTACATCGCCACTTGGCGGAATCAGAGTTCATGCAGCATAAGAATAAAAGCTTGAGGTACAGAAGCTATCATCCTCGATCCAACTTGAGCATAGCATGAAACCCTCAATCGCTGTACTCCCCAGATGAGTACTCACTCCTTGAACCTAAAACCAAATTTTCAGTATAATTTGTACTGGCCACACTCTCATCCTATGCATTGCTTTGTGGAAGTTGGATGCAAAATGGATATATCAAAAGGAACCTATAAGGCTGGGGTTTCCTATAAAATATAATAATTCAAGTTTTAAAAACATTCTCATCCCCACCATCCATCACCATCCATATCTGTAGCACCATCCCAACTCCTCCAACACCATCTCAGACTCAGGTCGACAAGCCGACTCCCCCTCGGCTTGCCTCAGCGGCCCGCAGCCCTCAACCTGGCTCACGGCCAGAGATCATACTCAGGGAAAGGTAGAACACTCCACTCACTAGTCTGGTGCATGCGGAACACAGGAAAGGTCCATAGCCGATCAAGTCGGCATATGTATCGATTGATTAACCATACATTCTGCAGAGGTTTCACTAATCCACTAGATAACCATCATCGGTGTTGATCACCACCTAGGCAGACTCCGGGTGCCTACTACCATAGAATGATGCCACTCTACCATCCAGCTCTGGATCACTGGAACTATGAAGAGAGCATGTATCCGCTCCCGTAGAGGATGCCATGCCATGTACCCACTCTCGAAGGGGGTGCCATGATCGTCTCAGTAGGGTGTTAGCTCCATCCCATGCATATACCTTCCTATCACTACTCGCCTAGCAGTAATGGCATCAATCTATCCAGCGGTTTGGCCGTCTCCCCCCCATGGAGAGCGAGTGGAAAGTAAGAGATTCCTAAGGTCCGGATACCAGCGCAGCAGTTCTGAAGTATGACCAAACCAAGATATCTTCATCAGGGTTTATCTTTAACGTGCTACCACGGCACCTTCGTCCCGGGCTGCACCTCTCAGAGGATCACACCCAAAGACCACCATCACATCTTAGTTAGCCCGCCACAGGCTCCTATCGTGGGAATGTCCAGATCCATTCCCTAGCAAGACTTGCTCCAAAAGCTCGTCGTAGATCCCAGCTTGATCGACTCAACCCTCACCCTACTCCCTAACGTAAGCTCCACCCTATACCCAGATATAGCATCATCAGCTCACATGCCCATCTGATCCATCAACTCGCACATCACCAGCCTGGCACCCTCCAGGCCTTCCCCAGGGTTCATCACGTCGCATCAAAATGTAAGCGAGTGAAGTATATATAAATATAGCAGATAAGCAAGTGGCTAACGTAACAGCGGATAAGTAGGTGAAAGGTTACAACAAGGTAGGGCTCATCAAGTAATAATCTACCATGCAATCCTAGCACAAGCAATCATTACAGCAACAGGAATTAAAGCACTAGCCATACTACATTTTCCATGCGTAATGGGACCTACGAGGTTAGGTGAGGTGTGGCACCTTCACTGACGTAGCTGTTGGACTTCTCCTGGTACTCACTATCGTCAGACTTATCCTCGCTCTAGCCTGTAACAAGAATTAATGGTCGTGAGAGCGACCCCTATAGATTAGCACAAAGAACGAATGCCAAATAAAAGATCTAAATGCACTCAAACATAGCAAAAATAGATATAGCTCAATTTATAGAAAATTTGGATATGTGGATCATAATTTTTGGAGCTCATATAAATTAGTTATAAATTTTCAAAGATTTAACCATTTTCTAAAAAAGAAAAAGGGCCGATTCATCTGGTGCTGACATGGCAGCACGAGATTGGGCCATGTGTCACGGGCGGGTCAACAAGCGACAGCTCAGATGCTGATGAGTCGCGTTGACTGCTGACGTCAGCAGTGATGTCATGCTGACGGTAGCATTGACCGGGTCAACAGAGGTCTGACAGGTGGGTCCGGGATGACATCACTGCTGACGTCAGCAGTCAACGGTCAACTGATAGGTGGGCCCCACTGGGCCGCTAACAGTCCGTTAATGGGCTGTTAGTGGGCCGAGTGGGCTAGATCTGGGCCAGGCCGGGCCTGCCACATGGCACGCTCTGGTGCTGCCACGTCACTGCTTCGGATCTCACACGGGTTCGGTTCACCAACGCTGGTCCACGGTCCGGTGTCTGCTAGGCCCACTGTCAGTGACTCAGGTCCTGATGAGTCACGTTCACTTGGTCTGTATCTGGGTCCACGCGGTCCATCAGTCGGTTCATGGTGCACCGATTACTCTTGGTCCCACTTGCAGCATCACGGTTCACATGGACCAATGTCCATCCCCTTCTGGCTGAACTTATCCCCCTTCCTCTGTCTCCTTTCGCCTAACGCTGGGGCTCGTCGGTGGCGAATCCTCTCCAAAATCCAGTGCTCTGGTGGTCATCCGGCGTCATCAACTCGCCCATTGGCTCCAGGACGTCAAGGCAAGCACAGAGGTGGGCTTCAAGGCGGTAGCTTGGCCTCCGGTGACAAGCTCCACGGCGGACGGTGGCTCGGCGGCGACGGCGTCCGACTACACCCTCACTGGTGACTCGATCTGGGTCCATGTAGTGCACGAAACCATGATTGAGGCCACGTAGCTCCTTCCCGAAGTGCCGGCGGTGACTAAGATCCACAGCGGAGTTCACATGGGTAGCAACTCCCACGGCAGAGCTCCGACGGAACCTCGGTGCACGGCAACCGCACTCAGAGAGGGTCCACGGCCTCCACCTTCTCCTCTGGTCAATGCAGCTCATCACAGTGGTGCTCCTTGGCTCCTTCTTGGTCCTTGCTGTGGTTGGAGACGACGGGAAACTACGGTGAACGGTGGCGCTCTAGAGCGGCACGGCTGTGGCACGACGGCGGTAAGGTGGCTCGAGGATGGTGCTCTGGTGAGGCAAACGCGGAGCTAGGGTGTGCATGGGGTCCGTCTCATCAAGGCGAGCGTGGGTCCGTGGTCAAAGGGAGGTGAAGCTCAACGGTGAGGCGGCACGGTGGCTTCGCCATGGCGGCGCTCGGTGCGTGGTGGCGGGCATGGCGGCATCCGATCCGGCATCCTCCCAATGCCGTGGTCCTTGGGCTTGGCTAGACTGTGCATGTGTGTGGGTGTCCAAGATGGCCGGCAGAGGCCTCGGCCTACGCGCTCAATGTGAGCGCCATGACTGGCAGCAAGGCAGAGGTTTGGATAAGCGGCGATGGCCACGGTGCTGATCGGCGGTTGACGAGGATGGAGGCGTGGTACACGTCCAACAACTCCTGCTCATGGTTTCGCTCCTCCTTCCTACTCCTGACGCAGCAACAACAGCTCTGGGTCGGCAGTGGCAGCCTTCTTCTCCAACTCTGTCGGCAGCGGCTTCCTTCCTTCCCGCCCCTTCTCCTCCTTCCTCCTCTTCCTTCCCAAATTGGACAGGCTGGTGGTGCAATTGGTGTTCCACCAGAGTGGTGGTGGTGGCTGGGAACCCTAGAGCTCCGGCCTTGCCCTTATAGGGGTGCCGCGGAGGTAGGTGGCCGGCGAGAGCACGATAGAGGGAAAATCGAGCAGCCAGGGGCAATCCCGAATGAGGGATGCTTCCACGAAGCTTCCTCAGCTCTTGTGGGCTCCAGCGGGTAGTGACTCAAGCCAAGATGGCTTCATGGCGAAGGGAGCGAGGGGACTGGCAGGGGTCAGCGGGCGTGCAGTGGTGCGGATGCGTGCACAAGAGAGAGTTCCTCACGGCCGTGGGTGTGGCAGGGCTTGTCGGCCGAGGTGGCAGGCTGGATGGTCATCGATGCGGAGTGACAGGGGATCGGGCAGCCAGAGACGCGGGCGGTTGCTCAGGCGGATGCGCACGGTGCGGGGGAGAAAAAGCAGAGTGGTCGGGTGACCTCAGCAGCGCTGATGACATGTGGGTCCCATGGCGGGACCCCATCGTCAGCAGCTACGGTGGCCTGGCGTGGCGCGGGTGGCCGCGTCCTTGCTAGGTCTCGTAGCCTTGCTGGGCCGGTGTAGCGAGCTGGAGCGTGGCCGAGCAAGCGGGCCGGTGGCCTGGCTTGCTGGGCCAATCGACGCGGAGAGAAAGAGAGAATGGCTGGGCCGGCGGGGCTGGGCTGGTTTGCTTGCCGGGCCAGATTGGCTCTTCCTTTTCTTCTTTTATTTTTTTCTCTTTTCCTTTTGCAAATACTTTTATATATACATATACATATATATGTGATGTGCCAACTTTGTATAATAAAGTAGTGGGCATACTAGGCCCTTATATTGTTATGGTATTATTCCTTTAGTATTTATTTTTGAAAATAAATATTATGGTCTCATTTTATTAAACATCACATAAATCAAATAAAAACCCAAATCACAATTATATGCAACATGACAAATGAACTATTGAAACATTGAAAGTATATCTGTTGCAACATTTGGGGAAAACATATGAAACATTGTTCATGACATAAGATGTAGATCATGTTATGAAGCTAATGCATGATAGGCTTAGGGTTAAGACATGATTAGGGGTATATGATGGCATGTTTCACTCATCACTCAGGGTTTTATTGAAAAATTTTTGTAGCTCGGATTTTTGGGTTGTTACAGTCCTCCCCCCTCATTGGAATCTCGTCCTCGAGATTTAAGAAGTGACATACCGTTTAAAGAGGTAAGGATACTGTAGCAGAAGTTGATTCTCATCTTCCCACGTTGCTTCATGTTCAGTGTGATTGCTCCATTGAACCTTGCACATAGGGATAGACTTGCTTTGGGTCTCTTTGGTGTCATAACCCAAAATCTTGATGGGATGCTCTTTATACTCTAGAGTATCCTGGATATCAAGCACATCGGTGGTGATGGTTTCTTCCTCGGGTACTCTCAAGCACTTGCGTAGCAGTGAGATATGGAATACGAGATGTACTCCTGCTAACTCGGGAGGTAGTTCAAGCTTGTATGCAAGCTTTCCAACTCTTTGACAGATGCGGTAAGGGCCAACATATCTTGGAGCTAGCTTTCCTTTCACATGGAATCTGACAGTACCACGAAGTGGAGACATTTTGAAATAGGCAAAGTCCCCAACATTGAATTCAAGGTCTCGACGCCTTTTATTAGCATAATTCTTCTATCGGCTTTGAGCGATCCTCAAGTTCTCTCTAACTTGAGCTACTCCTTCTTCAGCTTCCTTGATCTTGGCGGGGCTGGCCAAAGACTGCTCTCTCACCTGGGTGGTCCCACATCAATGGGGTTCTGCATGGCTTGCCGTAAAGAGCTTGAAAGGGTGACATCTTGATACTTGCCTGGTAGCTATTGTTGTAAGAGAACTCAGCAAACGACAAACATTTCTCCCAATCTGTCGATACCCTGGAAACGGGTACCCCAGACCCCTGGTTTACCAAACTAAAACCCCACAAAATCAGCATCTTGACCCTCTGGTAACCTCCCGCGCTAACGTACGAAGGCACGCAGGCTAAGACATATCGGGCTAACCCACGAACGAACGACGACGGCCCAAAGCCAAAAGCCTGCTCCATAGGCTACCGAACAGACTAGTACTGTACACCCGAGAAGTTACCGAATGGACTGGTACTGTACACGCGAGGGTACAATTCGAGCGACCCCTCGAGGATGGAACTTCGCCGTACGAACGAGCCTACCCTCGAGGACGTAACTTCACCCGCCGAACGAGCCTCCCCTAGAGGACGGAACTTCGCCCGGGCGAATGGGCAGCCCTCGAGGACAGTGCACCCCTCGGCTACCGACTCTCCCATACGGATCCGAGCGCATTTAATGCGAGCTATCTACCCCCGCCTAACCGCATGGCCACAGTTACGGTAACAGCTGCTTTTACCGCCCATACCCCGGAATCCCGCAAGTCATACTACGCTGTTGCGCCATACCAAGCGCTGTGCCACGACCAGCACCGCCTCGAGACGTATAAACTAATGTGTTTTCTGTGTTTTCTGGGATTCGGCCTTATCCAGCAAAGCTCGACCTCCTCGGCATGACCCCCTCGACTCCAGATAAGATCCTCAACCGTCGCCCCCTGACTTCATCAAGCGAACCCTCGAGCGGAACTTCAACAACTCCCGACGCGACGGTTGCAGGGCCTCCCATACCGACGTACATCACTACAGCGGCACCGACGTGATCGGCCTCAACGTCATACATCATTAGCTGTGCGGACTCAAAATACATGTACCCCTGTGCCCCTCCTTCATCTATAAAAGGAGGCGCCAGGACCTACGAAAGGAAGGGGGATCGAGAGATAGAAAGGCTAAGTCTTTAGATCACAGAACAACACCGTGAGACAGCGTAAGGTTGAGCACTGGGCGTCCGAATTCTCAAGCTCCACCACGCGCTTCTCACACCTGCTTGTATTTTCCCCTGTACTAGCACTTCGGTGCAAGATAACACGAATCATCCTCCCCCCACTGGACGTAGGGCCTTCTTTGCCCGAACCAGGATAAATCATTGTGTTCTTCTTGCATCACCCACCGGATTAGGGAGCACGCGATTACAATATTATTCATTGGTGTTAACCCCTCGAGGATCAGAACACCGATAGTTGGTGCGCCAGGTAGGGGAGCCGCATGTCACTAACGATTTCCCGCCATTTTTCCGGATGGGCGACTTTGTTTCACCACTTCCGCACGCTATGGTGATCTGGTTTGGGAGCCTGGAGTTCATGACCCTCGACCAGGGCTACGACATGACCCTGCTCTCAATCAGTGACCCGAGCGGAGGTCGCGGTATGCCCCCACGCTCATGGGTGGCCGCTCACCAGTCCCACGACTATGCTTCCACATCCAGAAGGAGGCACGGTCGGCGCCGTCATTGCCATCAACCTAAGTCAGGGAGGGTTCTCGCCGCTTTCTCCTCGCCCCCGACCGGAGATGACGAACCCCTTGTCGAGGGATTGTCTGACCTGAGTTTAGGGGCAGAGGGCGAACCAGCAGGATCCCACCACAATCCTGACTCCACCTTCATCGTACGATCATCGAGGAGCCGTGACGAAGTCCTCGCTCGATCGAGCCCGTTCCCGCACGAGCTGTTCAAGCGTCATCAGTGGCCTTCGTTCAACTCCCACGATGCCACAACGACGATCTCGACAGTGACCCGCTCCAACATGAGCACGTTAGAGGGCCGCTCAGGTGCCTTTCTTCGTGCAATGACGGACGTAGGGACCGTCACACCAGCCTCCGAGGGTTCGGCCTTCACGAGAGCGCCAGGCCCCCAGAGGTACACCGTCGGCACACTCCGACGGCAGCTGCAGGAGGAGGCACGAGGGCAATTCCCTGTCTTCTGCTGTGGCGACCCTGACTCTGACTCTGATCATTGGGATCCTACCCACGAGTGTCTCCACATCGATGGTGATGTCAACTCCGATCAGGACACCGTCGATCCAGTGACCGCAACGGCTACAGCTGTGGCGGGTGACGCACCCCTAGAGCAGAGGAACAACAACCAGACGCACCCCGAGAAGCGTGCCCTCATCCTGGCGAGCAGGACACGCAGCTAGCACAAATTCGGGAGTTGCAGGTGAAGCTCACCGACGAACAGGAATGCTTGCGCTTACTCGAGCTGACCCTCGAGCAAGAGCGGCGACCGCTCGGCGGTAGAGCCTGAGCCAGGGCCCGAGAAGTCAACCAGCAGATCATCAAGGCAGGAGCACCCGAGCAACCCGCCAACCGTTATCCCCAAGCAAGCCAGAACATTGTTGCGGCGGCTATGCTCCTTCGCAATATGCCCGCGCCATCCAACTCGCAAGCTCGGCGGATACAACGCGAGGTCGAGGATCTCCTCCAAGTTGCTGCTGTCCAGCAAGCCAAGAGCTTAGCCTCGAGGCGTCAAGGGGCTGCCTCCGAGCCTCAGGTCGAGCCCTCCCGGCCCAAAAGGGAGGGCTCGGTCGATCAGGGGGCGGCCCCCCGACAGAAGAAGAATTTGGCCCGAGAACGTATCAACGACGACCGTGCTCCCCGCGACGCGCGCCTCAACATTGTCGAGAACCGCAGACACAAGCACGGGGATGCCGAGGATTGAGGGTACAACGCCCATCGTGGAGGGCGTTATGACAGCGAAGAAGACCGACAGGCCCCCGAGCCACCGGGCCCCGGGTCTTCAGCAGGAGGATCCGCTGCGCCCAGCTGCCCGACAAGTTTCGACCCCCCATGAGCCTCATCAAATATAATGGCGAAACCAATCCCGAGCTCTGGCTAGCCGACTTCCGGTTGGCTTGTCAGGCGGGCGGGGCGTGTGACGATCACGCCATCATACGTCACCTTCCCCTGTTCCTGTCCGACACCGCGCGTAGGTGGCTCGAGGAGCTTCCCCCTGACCAGATTCACGGCTGGACCGACCTTGTCCGGATCTTCGAGGGGAACTTCAAAGGTACCTACGTGCATCCCGAGAACTCCTGGGAACTATGCAACTGCAAGCAGAAACCAGGGGAGTCTCTCCGCGACTGTGCTCGATGATTTTCCAAGCTCCGCACCGAACTACCCCACATCTCCGATCTCGACGTCGTTCTAGCGTTTGTTGCGGGTACAACCTGCAAGGACCTAGTTCGCGAGTTAGGGCGTAACCGCCCCAACACCGTCGACGAGCTCATGGATGTGGTCGCCAACTATGCGGCTGGCGAAGAGGCCGTCGGCGCCTTCTTCAGCGACGGGAAGGAAAAGGGAAAAACGCCGGTAGCCGACAACGCCGGAGGCTCGAGCAAAGGGCCGAAGAGAAATAACAAGAAGAAGAAAAATCATCAAGGCAAGCGTGAGGCCGCAGAAGATGATCTCGTCGTAGCAACCGAACGCAAAAGACCTCGAGGTCCCCCCGCGCCCCCCGAAGGCGCCATCTTCGACAAAATGCTCGAGGAGCCCTGTCCTTATCACAAGGACGGGGCAAGGCACAAGCTTTAAGGACTGCCGCATGCTTCGAAAGCACTTCGAGCAAGTGGGCGTGAAGAAAGGTGACGACAAGAAAGACCAAGGTGGCGGTGAGGGAGACAACGGGGAAGACGGAAAATTCCCCGAAGTCTATGACTGCTACATGATCTACGGGGGCCCCTCGACCCAGCTCACGCCCCGACAGCGTAAGCGAGAGCGTCGAGAGGTCTTCTCCACTCGTGTCGCGACCCCTCACTACCTCGACTGGTCTGATGCGCCCATCACGTTTGACCGCGATGACCATCCGGATCAAGTCCCCAACCCCGGGGCCTATCCGCTCGTCGTCGACCCGATCATCATCAACACCCGCCTGTCGAAGGTCCTCATGGACGGCGGCAGCAGCCTAAACGTCATGTACCTTGAGACCCTCGACCTCCTGGGAGTTAGGAGGCACCAACTCTGACCCAGTGCCAGGGGGTTCCGTGGCGTCGTACCAGAGAAGAAGGCTTTCCCCGTCGGCCGTATCGACCTTCCTGTCTGTTTTGGCATCCCTGCCAACTTCAGGAAAGAGACCCTCACCTTCGAGGTGGTCGGTTTTCACAGAATGTATCACGCCATCATCGGCCGACCGGGCTACGCACAGTTCATGGCGATCCCGAATTACACCTACCTCAAGCTCAAGATGCCAGGGCCCAAGGGCGTCATCACCGTCGCCTCCTTCTACGAGCACGCGTACGACTGCGATGTCGAATGCGTCGAGTATGGAGAGGCCGTCGAGCAAAATGCCATGATAGCCACGACCCTCGAGCACCTCGCCGACGAGATGCCAGACCCCAAGTGACACGCCGGCAACTTCGAGCCAGCACAAGACACCAAGAAAGTCCCCCTCGACCTGAGCTGCCCATGCGAGAAGGTGCTAACGATCAGCGCCGACCTCGAGGACAAATAGGAAGCCGTGCTCGTCGACTTTCTCTGTGTGAATGCCGATATGTTTGCGTGGAGTCCTTCGGATATGCCAGGCATACCGAGGGAAGTCGCCGAGCACGCCTTGGAAATCCAGGCCGGGTCCAGACCGGTGAAGCAATGCCTGCGCTGCTTCGACGAGGAGAAGCGCAGCATCATCGACGAGGAGGTACACAAGCTTTTGGCGGCTGGATTCATCAAGGAGGTCCATCACCCCGAATGGTTAGCTAATCTCGTGTTAGTTAAGAAAAGGAATGGAAAGATGCGGATGTGTATTGACTATACTAGTTTAAACAAAGCATGTCCCAAAGTTCCGTTTCCTTTACCACGCATTGATCAAATTGTTGACTCTACCATGGGATGTGAAACCCTCTCGTTCCTCGATGCTTATTCCAGCTACCACCAAATTAAGATGAAAGAGTCCGACCAGCTCGCGACTTCCTTCATCACACCTTTTGGAATGTACTGCTACGTGACCATGCCCTTCGGCCTCTGAAACACCGGGGCAACGTATCAGTGGTGCATGCTACACGTCTTCGGTGAACACATAGGCGACACGGTCAAGGCCTACGTCGATGACATCGTGGTCAAGTCCAAAAGAGTGGACAACCTCATCCGAGACCTCAAAATCGCGTTCG
Source organism: Bothriochloa decipiens (assembly GCA_023333625.1). Taxonomy (NCBI): domain Eukaryota; kingdom Viridiplantae; phylum Streptophyta; class Magnoliopsida; order Poales; family Poaceae; genus Bothriochloa; species Bothriochloa decipiens. The sequence continues at coordinate 1,428,746 of CM041644.1, forward strand.
GGTGCCTTCGAGCCAAAAACATAAAACTCAACCCCGAGAAATGTGTCTTCGGAGTGCCTTGGGGCATGCTCCTCGGATACATCGTCTCCCAGCACGGGATCAAGGCCAACCCCGAGAAGGTGGCAGCCATCACACGAATGGGGCCGATTCGGGATCTCAAGGGCGTGCAGAGGGTTGCGGGTTGCCCTTACGGCCCTCAGCCGCTTTATTTCACGCTTAGGGGAAAAGGCCATGCCTCTGTACCGCCTCTTGAAAAAATCCGAGCGATTCATGTGGACCGCGGAGGCCGAGGAGGCCCTCGACGAACTCAAAGCCAAGCTGACATCCACTCCGGTTCTCGTCCCTCCTCGACCGGCGACATCGACTGAACCACCCGAGCCCCTCCTCCTCTATGTCGCCGCGACCACTCAGGTGGTCAGCGCGGCCATAGTGGTGGGAAGGCAAGAGGAAGGGCGCGCTTTGCTAGTCCAACGGCCGGTTTACTTCGTCAGCGAAGTGCTTTCAGAAACGAAAATCCGCTACCCACAGGTGCAGAAGCTGCTCTACGCCATCGTCCTTACACGTCGCAAGCTCCAGCACTACTTCCTCAGCCACCCGGTTACTGTGGTATCTTCGTTCCCATTGCGGGAGATCATCCATAACCAGGAGGCCGCTGGGAGGATCGCTAAGTGGTCGATCGAGCTCATGGGTGAGACCATCACCTACGCACCACGCAAGGCCATCAAATCTCAAGTGCTGGCAGATTTCGTCGCTGAGTGGACCGACACTCAGTTGCCATTAGTCCAAATCCAAGCCGAGCTGTGTACGATGTACTTCGACGGGTCGCTCATGAAGACAGGAGCAGGCGTGGGCTTGCTCTTCATTTCACCCCTTGGAGTCCACATGCACTACATCATTCGCATCCACTTCGCCGCTTCTAACAACGTCACGGAGTACGAAGCACTTGTCGCTGGATTACGAATCACCCTTGAACTCGGGGTCCGACGCCTTGACGTTCGAGGCGACTCGCAGCTAATCATCGACCAAGTGATGAAGGCCTCGAGCTGCCACGACGCCAAGATGGAAGCATACTGCAATGAAGTGCGCAAGTTGGAAGACAAGTTCCACGGCCTCGAGCTTAGTCATGTCGCTCGACGATACAACGAAGCCGCGGATGAGCTCGCGAAAATCGCATCGACTCGAGGTACAGTCCCTCCGGACGTGTTCTCAAGGGACCTCTTTGAGCCCTCCGTCGATTTGGGCTCGGGGGCTTGCACTAAGCCCTCGAAGCTCCACCCCACGACCTCGACCGGGGCCCCCTCGACCGGGGCCCAGGTTATGGAGATCCTGGAGACCCCTCCTCCGTCGAACCCGCCACCGGATTGGCGAGCCCCTTTACTCGACTGCCTCATTCGGGGAGAGCTTCCGGAGGACCGGACCGAAGCTCGACGGATCACGCGACGGGCCAAGTCCTACATCATCTATGGTGACGGCAAGGAGCTCTACAGGCGAAGCCCCTCGGGCGTTCTTCAGCGTTGCATTACCATCGAGGAAGGCAGGAGGCTCCTCGAGGACATACACTCGGGGGCCTACGGCCATCACGTAGCACCAAGGACCCTCGTGGGCAATGCCTTTCGACAGGGCTTCTACTGGCCGACCGCCGTTTTTGACGCCATGAACATCGTCCGCTCGTGCAAAGGGTGTCAATTTTATGCCAAGCAGACGCACCTCCCAGCTCACGCCCTACAAATGATCCCCATCACCTGGCCGTTCGCGGTCTGGGGGCTCGATCTTGTGGGGCCTCTCAAGAGGACAACCAAAGGGTACACGCACCTGCTCGTTGCCATTGACAAGTTTACCAAGTGGATCGAGGCCTGGCCCATCAGCAATATCCGCTCCGAACAGGCAGTTGAGTTCTTCACCGACATCATCCATCACTTCGGGGTCCCGAACGTCATCATCCCTGACAACGGCACATAGTTCACCAACAAGAAGTTCTTGGACTTCTGCGATCGCTATCACATCCGTGTGAATTGGTCCGCAGTTGCACATCCTCGAACTAACGGCCAGGTCGAGCGCGCCAATGGCATGATCTTGCAGGGCCTCAAGCCAAGGATCCTCAACCGCCTCAGCAAGCACAGAAAAAAATGGGCCGCGGAGCTGCCATCGGTCCTATGGAGTTTAAGGACAACACCTAGTCAAGCCACGGGCTTCACCCCATTCTTCTTGGTCTATGGGTTCGAGGCCGTCCTCCCCACTGACCTCGAGTATGGATCCCCTCGACTAAAGGCGTACAACAAGCAAAGCAATGAAGAAGCCCTCGCAAACGCCGTTGACCAGCTCGAGGAGGCTCGAGACATGGCACTAATTCACTCCACGAGATATCAGCAAAAACTTCGACGCTACCACGACAAACACGTGCACCCGAGGGACTTCCAGGTTGGAGACCTCGTCCTACGTCGATGACAGAACAACAAGGGACGCCACAAGCTGACCCCGCCATGGGAAGGCCCATACACCGTAGCTAAGGTGCTAAAGCCCGGGACGTACAAGCTCGCTAACGACAAAGGCGAAATCCTCACCAACGCATGGAACATCGAACAGCTACGTCGTTTCTACCCTTAGGGCACCAGTGCCCTTGTACATTCTCGCATGTTTTGTACATTTCCGCATGACAAATATAAGAAGTACTTTCGATTATAAGTTCTAACTTGTTATTGTACATGCAAGAGGTAGCCTCGACCCTGTCTCGCCAGAGTCGAGCCTCCCTCGGGGGCTAACGGGGGGGGGACCCCCTAAGTTCCTAAAAACACGAATGACTTTTTTTTCGCACGCCTCTCTTTTGCTTCCCAACTAAGTTGAAAAACGCCTCGAACTCCCTAGGGGTCGAGGGCTGTCGAGCAGAGCTCTCCTATGCCTCCGGGCTATGGTACCTCCACTCGCTTCCCCCTCGAGGGATACGAGCTTGCGTCTAAATGCTCAGTCGGAAAGCAAGAGTAAGGCGATCAGAACTCGAGCGCTTCTCCTTTCTCACGCCTCGATACGCTTCGCGACTAAGTGGAAAATGCCTCGAACTCCCGAGAGGGTCGAGGGCTGTCGAGTCAAGAGCTCTTCTACGCCTCCGGGCTACGGTACCCCCTCTCGCTCCCCCTCGAGGGATACGAGCATGCGTCAAAAACTTAGTCAAAAAAGCAAACTCTAGGTGAAAAGAAAGCAGAAAAGGCTCGAAAGAAAAATAACAGATTGCATTAATGATAGACGCATTAATGTTCAAAATGGGCTTTTAGAGCCACATTAAATATAATTTACAAAAAAACTAATTCATTACATAGGCACCCTCGCCCAGCCTTGCCCTACAGGCCTGCTTCGTCGCCGCCCTCCTCGACGTGGTACCCTCCATCCGCAGGGGGGAGGACTTCATCCTCAAACAGCTTCACCAGCGCTCCCCCCGGCCTCTCGGCGTCATGAATGAGCCCTCGACATCGCTCCTCATTCTCCGCGTCGGTCTTTGAGATGTCAAGAACAAAGCCTTGGGCCACCACGTTCATATCAAAGACGAAGCCAGAGGAGACCACTGCAAGCGCCCGCTTCACGCCGGTATGGAGCGCCTCCCGCACGCGATCGCGAAGGGTGGCATCGAGGTAGTAGATCCGATCGACGAGCTCGGCACCCGGGATGTCTTCTTCGGTACCCTCGACAGGCCCGACCTCCCAGGAGGCGCAGAGCCCGTCGAGGGCAACCCGGAGCCGGCTGAGAAGCACCCGCTCTGCCGCGAGGCTCTCCTGCAGCGCCTTGGCAGTGGTCTGGGTAGCGAGCAGCTCAGACTCGAGGCCTGAAACACAAAGCAAGAATCAAACAAAACCATATAGGAAGAAAAAAGATCAAAAGCCCTTTAAGGAACTTACCAGCACAGCGAGTCTCGAGGGCGTTGCGATCCCCCAGCACGGCGTTGCGCTCCCCCCGAGCCTCGTCCCGCTCTCGCTGGGCCTCCTTGAAGGCCCGGGTCACCTCCGTTTTCTCGAAGCGGAGGGTCTCGAGGGCACCGGCCAGAATGATCGCCTACTCCTTCTCCTGGAGGGTAACCTTCATTGCCCCAAGCTGGGACTCCAGGCCAGCGGCTCGGTTCTTCTCCTCCTGGACCAAGGCGGAGAGGGTGTTGCGCGCGGCGGAGACTTCAGCGAAGCTGGCCTCGAGCGAGTGGATGCGCTCCACAGAGCTCTGTGCCTCCGCCACGAGTAGCTCGACGTGCTCCTGGGCTCGGACGCTCTTGCCCCTGGCCTTCTCCGATTCGGCCTTGGCCACGTCAGCCTCCTCCCTCGCACGCTTGAGCTCCTCCTTGAGGTGGGCGGCTTCCCCTCGAGCGGCGTCAGAGTCCTCCTTCGCCCGGGTGGCCTCCTCTTTGGCTTTGGCGGCCTCCTCCCTGGTCCGCTTCAGCTCCTCCTCGATCTTGGCCACCCTGCCCTGAGCAGAGCGGCCGGCCTCGAGTTGGCGAAGCACTTCCTCCTGGCTGTTGTGCGTTTCATGGAGGAAGTCGGACTTGGAGTAAGAACGCCTCCGCGCCTCCTGGGGACAAGAAATCGAGGGTGAAGGCATCCCATACGAAAGAACTTAAAAAACTATATATGGCCTAACACAGTGACTCACCGTGAGGTTCCGGTCGAGGCCTTCTGCGAGCTCGACGCCCAACTTCAACAAGTGCCGCAGCCATGCCCGGGACCGCTCGGCCTCCTCCCAGCACTTGATCTCCGCCAGGTCATTCATCTCGATCCCCGGAGCGCTGGAGTCGCCAGGTTCCCGGAGTATGATGCGCTCCTTGCCCCAACACAGAAGGACCATCTTGACCTTGGTTCACGCCAAGGACTCGATCTCGTCCACCACGTCGTGTGGGGCGCCGTAACGCACGGCCAACTCCGTCGGGCCGCTGAACTCCGATGCGGCGCCAGCACTCCTCAGCCCGGGGTCGGAGGACGACCTCCTCAGCAGTCTAGAAGCCGCCGTCTTCTCCGGCCGCTCCGTCGACGGTTGTAGCGGCTGGCTCGACGCTGCTTCTGGTGCCTCCGGCGGCGGTAGCGGAGGTGTTGAGGCCGTCGCCTCCCCCAACACCGCGACTTGTGGCACCGGCAAGACCACCAACGATGCGTCTTCCATCGGGCTCGGTACCGAGGCCCCCTCTGGTTGCGCCCCCGGCAGCCGCGGGACCATCGACGCCTTCGACGCTGTTTCCCCTTCGGCCAGCAACTCGTCCAGGGTAATCACGGACACCCATTGCTTGGGCCGTCCGGAAGTCACCTCCGCCTCCGATGTCTCGGGCGGTTGCTGCACCGGCGGGTCCAGCAGCGCCGCGTCCCCCGGTGGCGTCTGCTGCGCCTGCTGATGCTGGCGCTGGCCCCTAGTTTCCTCCTCCTCCCGCCGCTCCGACGGCTCCTTCTCCTCCTCCTGCTGCGGCCGTGGCAACTCCGCTTCTTGCAGGGCCCCCTGCTCCTGCTCCCTCCGGGCCTCGAGCTCGCGCAGCCCCGCCGGCCAGGGCCGCAGCTCTCCCATCGAGGGGGGAAGGGTCGTGGTCTCCTCACCCTCGAGGTCCACGACGGCTACCTCCTCTCCTAGCTCATGGCCCTCAGGGGCTCCCACCTTGGTGCGGGGATCGAAGCCTCCGGCCCACCAGGAACGGAGGCTCCCGACGTCGGGGCACCGCCCCCTGGTGCCGGGCCGAGCTCGAGGGCCACCGGCGACGACGTCAAGGAGGCGCTCCCTCCCTCATGCGTCCTCCTCGGCTCGGAGTCGCCGCCCATCGCGAACCCCGAGACGCTCGACCCTGCAGCAAGAGTAGAGCCCGTCAGCCTACCGCGCGCCAGAGCACCGAGGGCAGAGGATAACCACTTGGCTTCCCACGGAGTCAAGGGCCTCGACTTCGCACCTGTGATCAGGGCCACCATCTTTGCAGTTGCATCCATCTTGAGCCGCTTAGCCGGCACGAGAGACGCCTCCTCGATCTGGCGCTTCGGCCTGGATGGGAAGCAAAATGGCAAAAAATTTACTAAATTACGCAAGGAAGACCCAACGAAAATGAATCAACGACACTTACCTGAAGGGGATAGAGGCCTTTCGAGTCCCCCTCGAACCACCAGCAGATCTCCAGACTCCTCCCGAAGCCAAGCTCTTTGCGGGGCTGAGGCTGCTCGGGGCCGTCGGTGGGATCACCGCGCCTCCCTGCTTCGACGGAGCCTCCTGGGTGCGGCTCTGCTCCACCCGCGCCGACGACCGGGACCGGGTTTCCCGGATCGAAGTGGGTGGGGTCCCGCCTCGAGGATGACAGGAGGGGGGTGAACCACCTCGAGGTGAGGCCTCGGCCCCCCTTTTTCCGCGTCGGCGCTCCGAGGACGACGCCACCGGCTGGGGGGCGCGCTGCTCCGCCACCTCCTCCTGCACGAAGGGGCGTTCAGCATGGGAGGAACCCGGCAACATGCGCTCGAGGCGCCCCTCCACCCCCTCGACGTCATCACTGTCATCATCATCTTCATCTCCCTCGGACGAGGGAGACTCCTCCTCCGAGAGCCCGTCGCGCCTCTGCTCAGCGCGGCGCTTCGCAAGTCTCTCGCGCTCCCGGAGCTTTTTGGCTTTCTTCTTCACCTCCTCGTCCTTACTCCGCTTCTCTTGTTGGGCGGTGAAGCGTCTTACCTGAAGGTCGGGGGCGTCCTCCCTCAGCGGGGGCCTCGATCTCCGGTAGTCGATTCTCCCCTACACAATGACTTTTAGTCACAGGGACAAGAGAAAAATGGGGGGAGGGGGGAAACACGAAAGGCACGGGTCGAGGCACTCACCAGGTCGAGGCAACCCTCCTCCGGCCGCATGGGGAGGCGGTTGACGTCTTCCACCCTGAACGAGCCAGAGACCATGCTCTTTACCCGCGCAACGACTTCTGAGGCGGACGGCCTCTCGCCGGACATCCGGCACCTCTTGAGAACCTCCGGCGCCGCTGAGGGGAGCATCTCGTCCAACCACAATGGGTGCTCCGTCAGAGGGAGCACCCGTCGACTGTGGAAGGCCGAGACCACCACACCCGCCGTCAGGCCCGCCTCTCGAAGGGTCCTCATCGCAATGACGAGGGGATGAAGTCGACGCTGAAGATCTCCCGCGACACCGTGCAGCCAGTTGAATGGACGCTCGGCGATGAGCCGCCCGGTGTACGGCGGGAGATAGCCACCGTTGTTGCGAAGGTAGAACCACTGCTCCTCCCACCGGGAGTGGTTGGACGTCAACCCGGTGGGGATGTACTCGCGTGGCTCCTCCGACCTCCTGGTCTTCAATGCGAAGTTGATGCACCCCGCTCTGACGATTCGCCTTACTCCAGGCGACACCGGGGAGGCAAACCACTCCCCCTTGTAAAGGTGGAGCCATAGCTCCCAATGTGGCGCCATCCCGAGGTAGCCCTCGCAGACGGCCGTGAAGATGGCGGCGTTGGAGATGGCGTTGGGGGAGAAATGGTGGAGCTCGACGCCGTAGAAGTTCATCAGCCCCCGCATGAACTCGCTCGGGGGCACACCGAACCCATGCCGATGGTACTTAAGGAAGCTCACCACATACCCCTCCGGCGGATTTGGCCCTTCGTGGTCCCTGGGCGACGCAATCCACTCTGGCCGATTCGAATCGGTGATGGGGCAGAGAAGTCCTTCCCTCACCAGCTCGAGCAGCCTTTGCCGCGTCACGGTCGACGGGCGCCAGGGCTCGGCAGGCTGGAGGACGGGGGCCATGGCGACAGCGGTAGCACAGATCTACTCAGTGGGCGCGGCGGTGGCAACAACAGCATGAATCTCCTCAGCGGACGGGCGACCTGGAAGGTTCCCAATCGCGACTTCTCGCTCTAAGCTTTTACCCTCACGCGCGCAGGAAAGCAACGGGCATGCAGGTTCAGCAGGATGGCAAAAGTAGGGGCGAACAGCGCTTGCCCCCCTCCGTTTTTATACTTGGGAAGAGCAACGGGCGGAGTCCGGCGGCAGGGAAAAGGTAACTTCCCGCAATTATTGTGTTTACCTGACCATTCCCCCCTCGATCCTCGACCGGACACACATGTCACACCTCTGGCAAAGAGCCGTTGCTTAGGCCCACCACGATCTCCACTACCGCATCGTTTTAGCTTCCTCCTCGAAAGGCGCATCCAACGGTAAGAAAAACAAGCGTCGACTACTGGCGGATTCTTCCAGGAGAAGGTAAACGGGCTCCGGCCCTATCTCAAAGTCTCGAGGGAGCGAAGGTCGGTCCTCGAGTGAGGGCTCAACGACCGCCCCTGAGCACCAGAAAAATACGGGCTCCGGCCCTATCTCAAAGTCTCGAGGGAGCGAAGGTCGGTCCTCGAGTGAGGGCTCAACGACCGCCCTTAAGCACCAGAAAAATGCGGGCTCTGGCCCCACCTCGAAGTCTCGAGGGAGCGAAGGTCAGTCCTCGAGTGAGGACTCAACGACCGCCCTTGAGCACCGAAAAAGGACGGGCTCTGGCCCCACCTTAAAGTTTCGAGGGAGCGAAGGCCGATCCTCGAGTGAGGGCTCAACGGCCGCCCTTGAGCACCAAAAATCAGGCTCCGGCCCTAAGCCTCGAAGGAGCGAAGGCTGACCCCACGAACAGGGTTCGACAGCCGCCCTCGAGCACCTGAGTCAGGGGTGACCAAGGGGGAGCCAACACAAGGCCCTGCTCAAGAACGAACTCTCGAGACCCCTTTGGACGCATCCAAGGCAAAACGCTACGGACTTTATGGAATCCCCCCGAAGGGAGGCACCGAGCCGCCGAGACCTATCGAATGGAATCGGTATCCATAGGACCATTGCGTTTTGCTTTAATGGGACCGCCTCCAGGCCTCCTGCTGACCTCTATCGAACAAGGAACGGGCTCTCGCTTGGATTTTCCCGTTACCAGCTCACTGAGAACTTCGCGGCTCGCCCTATCAAGGGTAGTCCAATGCTTCTCGCCTCACATCCGATCGAAAGGACTCGTGAGAAGAATGCCGAGGCCAGCAATGCCCCAGCCGCACAAGGCTCAGGGGCTCGCCTGTGCCCGGCACCCCTCGACGAAAGAGGGTCAAAAATCCCTTAGGGGCTCCCCTCGGTAAAGCGCTACGACTCCAGTTCAGGCCTGTACCCGACTGGACAAGCACCCTTTAACTAAATATAAATAAAGCCCTCACAGGAGTCTTTCGACTCCTATGAGGCCTCGGGGGCTACCCCCGCGGGGGTCGCTCGCGCGCCCCCAGAAAAAATCTGAATCACGTCCCATTTCCAAATTCCTGACCCCCTCCCCGAGTGTCATCACTCGCGCAGGGGCTCGGGGGCTACTGTCGATACCCTAGAAACGGGTACCCCAGACCCCTGGTTTACCAAACTAAAACCCCGCAAAATCAGATCTTGACCCCTCCGGTAACCTCCCGCGCTAACGTACGAAGGCATGCAGGCTAAGACATATCGGGCTAACGCACGAATGAACGACGACGGCCCAAAGCCAAAAGCCTGCTCCATAGGCTACCGAACGGACTAGTACTGTACACCCGAGAAGTTACCGAACGGACTGGTACTGTACACGCGAGGGTACAATTCGAGCGACCCCTCAAGGACAGAACTTCACCCTGCAAACGAGCCTGCCCTCAAGGACGTAACTTCGCCCGCCGAACGAGCCTCCCCTCGAGGACGGAACTTCGCCCGGGCGAATGGGCGGCCCTCGAGGATAGTGCACCCCTTGGCTACCGACTCTCCCATACGGATCCGAGCACATTTAATGCGATCTATCTACCCCCGCCTAACCGCATGGCCATAGTTACGGTAACAGTTGCAGGCGTGGTGGTCAAATCTGCTTTTACTACCCATACCCCGGAATCCTGCAAGTCATACTACGCTGTTGCGCCATACCGAGCGCTGTGCCACGACCAGCACCGCCTCGAGACGTATAAACTAACGTGTTTTCCGCATTTTCTGAGATTCGGCCTTATCCGGCGAAGCTCGACCTCCTCGGCACAACCCCCTCGACTCCAGATAAGATCCTCAACCGTCGCCCCCCGACTTCATCAAGCGAACCCTCGAGCGAAACTTCAACAACTCCCGACGCGATGGTTGCAGGGCCTCCCATACTGACGTACATCACTACAGCGGCACCGACGTGATCGGCCTCAACGTCGTACATCATTAGCTGTGCAGACTCGAAATACATGTACCCCTGTGCCCCTCCTTCATCTATAAAAGGAGGCGCCAGGACCTACGAAAGGAAGGAGGGATCGAGAGATAGAAAGGCTAAGTCTTTAGATCACAGAACGACACCGTGAGACAGCGTAAGGTTGAGCACTGGGCGTCCGAACGCTCAAGCTCCACCACGCGCTCCTCACACCTGCTTGTATTTTCCCCTGTACAAGCACTTCGGTGCAAGATAACATGAATCATCCTCCCCCCGCTAGACGTAGGGCCTTCTTTGCCCGAACCAGGATAAATCATTGTGTTCTTCTTGCATCACCCACCGGATTAGGGAGCACGCGATTACAATATTATTCGTTGGTGTTAACCCCTTGAGGGTCAGAACACCGACACAATCTGTTCCATATTTGAGAACACTGGCACGAAGCACATCCTTAAGAATCTGATTCAACCTCTCTGTCTGACCATCTGTCTGAGGGTGGTAAGCAGTGCTGTAGTCAAGGTCAGTCCCAATGGACTCGTGAAGAGCTTGCCAAAATCGGGACATGAATTGAGGTCCATGATCCAACACAATACTCTTAGGAGCTCCATGGAGCCTCAAAATCTCCTTGATGTACAAATCTGCCAACTGTTTAGCACGTATCAAAGTCTTGATGGGTATAAAGTGTGCTACCTTCGTCAAATGATCAACTATTACCCAGATAGAGTCATGACCTTGTGGGGTTCAAGGCAATCCCACGATAAAGTCCATGGATATGCTCTCCCACTTCCATTCAGGAACATCAAGTGGCTTGAGTAATCCAGCGAGTCTTCTTTGTTCGGCCTTGACTCTGTTATAGATGTCACATTCGGCCACATGTCTGGCAATGTCTGTCTTCATGCCTTTCCACCAAAAGTGCTTCTTCACATCTTGATACATTTTTGCACCAACAAGATGGATGCAATACTTAGAGTCATGTGCTTCTGACAGAATCTCTTTACGCAAGGCAGGATTGCTGGGTATACAGATTCTGTCCTTGAACCAGATGGTTCCATGCTCATCTTCTCTGAATTCTGGGCTGTAGCCTAGCTTCATCAACCCTCGAATGTAATCCATTTCCTCACAACTTTTCTGAGCTTCACGAATTCGCTCGGTGAGATTATACTCGATGCAAAGTTCGTGCAATAGACCATGGGATACTATCTCCAGCTGGAGATCTTCAATTTCTTTCTTCAACTCAGGTGGCAGGGTTGAGGTGAACAGAGCATGACAATAGGTCTTGCGACTAAGAGCATCTATGACTACATTCGCTTTTCCTGGTTGGTAGTGAATCTCTATGTCATAGTCCTTGATTAGCTCTAGCCATCTATGTTATCTCATATTTAGATCTTCCTGAGTGAAGTACTTCAAGCTCTTGTGATCGATATATATATTACACTTGTTGCCAATGATATAATGCCTCCAGATCTTCAGGGTGTGCACAACGGCGGCTAACTCGAGATCATGAGTGGCATATTATTGCTCGTGCTCCTTCAGTTGTCAGGAAGCATAAGCAATAACTTTCCCACTCTGCATCAGCACACAACCTAGTCCTTGGCGAGAGGCATCACAATAGATAACAAAGTCATTAGTGATATCAGGTAAGGCTAGGACAGGCGTGGTAGCTAGCTTCTCCTTCAGAGTTTGGAAACTGTGTTCACACTCAGGTGTCCATTCAAACTCATTGGTCTTCTTCAAGAGATTTGTCATAGGATGAGCTATCTTCAAGAAATTCTCAATGAATCGGCGATAGTAACCCGCCAATCCTAAGAAACTCCTGATCTTGGACACATTGCAAGGTTGCTCCCATTCTTTCACGGCTTCTATCTTTGCAGGATCTATAGCAACACCTTCAGCTGAGAGTACATGACCAAGGAAAGCAACTTCTTCAAGCCAGAACTCACATTTGCTGAACTTGGCATAGAACTGGTGTTGAGATAGCTTCTCGAGCACTACTCTTAGGTGTGCTTCATGTTCTTTGGCAGTGGATGAATAAACCAGAATGTCATCCATGAAGACTACCACAAACTGATCAAGATCATCCATAAACACCTTGTTCATCATGTTCATGAAGTAGGTAGGGGCATTCATGAGACCGAAGGATACAACGGTAAACTCATACTGCCCATAGCGAGTGACAAAGGCTGTCTTTGGAATATCTTCCTCATGAATCTTCATTTGATGATAACCAGATCTGAGATCAATCTTTGAGAAGTACTTAGCACCATGAAGCTGATCAAGCAAGTCATTGATCCTTGGCAGAGGATACTTGTTCTTGATGGTAACAACATTGAGATTGCGGCAGTCAACACACATCCTCATTGAGCCATCCTTCTTTTTCACAAACAGAATAGGTGATCCCTAGGGCGAAGCACTAGGCCTAATAAAGCCCTTATTGGAAAGCTCTTTCAACTGCTTCTTGAGCTCTTCTAGCTCATCAACTGACATGCAGTACGGTTGCTTAGAGATAGGACCGGTTCCCAGCACGAGGTCAATTATGAACTCAACATCATGATCAGGTGGCATGCCTGGTAACTCTTCTGGAAACACGTTCTCATATTCTCTGACAACAGGGATATCAGCGAGAGTCTTCTCCTTTTTTAGAGATTCTACCTGAGTCCTGAGTGCATTCAGGGCACATAACACAGATACATACTTATCCTTCTGAGGTGCACACCTAACCGCTTGGCCAGAAGGGTGAGTTATCTGAACATATCTGGGTGAACAAGAGATCAAAACCTTATGCTCCGTAAGCCAATCCATGCCTAGGATGACATCCAACCCATTTGAAGGTAGAAGGGAGAGGTTAGCTCGGAAGGTTAGACCCTCGATAGAAAGCTTCACTCCCTTACAGATATGGGTGCTTCTCATCTCACCTAGAGGAGAACTGGTGACTATAGGCTCCAAACGTGGAGTGATAGGTATTTTATTCTCCCATGCAAACTTGGATGAGATATATGAACATGTAGCTCCAGAATCAAACAGAACGGATGCTTTAATGCCATTAACAAGAAACATACTGTACACAACATTTGGGGCAGCTTGAGCTTCTTCTGCGTTCATGTGCGTGAGGCGACCATGGCTTGCAGATCCACGGTACTGAGACTTGGGTGCAGCAGGTGCGAGCATCTTCTCAGGGCAGTTAAGCACCTTGTGACCAGGTTTGCCACAACCAAAGCAAGTGAACGGCACACTGCGTGCGGGGGTTGGCACAGCAGCCTTCCAGTTACCTGAGTTTGGCATAGCACGAGTAGGTGTAGAGTGATCGGTCCTATGACGCGGCTGCGAAGAGTGCTCATGGGGGTCACGATCCTTCCCAGAGCGGTCATGAGAGTGGTGATCACGAGTGTGACGGTCGCAGGAGCGATGGTCACAGGAAGAGCGAAAGTGGTCAGTAGAGAAGGCACCACCACTCTTACCCGAGCCATAAGTAGAGTGCTTGCCTTAGTGAGGGCAGCTAGACGACCTGTCCCAATGAAACCTCTTGTGCTCATGGTCATGGTAGAAGCCCTCGGACTTCTTCTTCTCCCTTCTGGACATTTCTCCTACCTCCTTCTGGTCTTTCTCGATCTGTATGCAGCGATCGATCATGTCACGAAGGGTGTGACTCTTGGTGCCTCCCAAGGCCATCTTGATCTTGGGGTTCAGACCTTCCTGTATTGAGTGATCTTCTCCTTTTTAGAAGCTGCAACATGCAGAGGTGCATAGCGCAGCAAACTGGTGAAAATGTTGGTGTACTCGCAGATATCACGTCCCTTCTGGGTGAGGTTGCGGAATTCCTCCTCCTTTTGCTCCATGACTCCCTCAGGAACATGATACTCGATGAATTCATCAGCAAACTCATCCCAGGTGATGTGGTCAGGGTCCTCATGAGCTTGGCGGTAGCTGTCCCACCAGGAGCGTGCAGCTCCAGTGAGATGGTGAGCAGCGATTCCGACTTGCTCCTCAGGGGTACAAGTGGTAAGCTCCAGCTTCTTCTTGATCTCCCAAAGCCAGTCATCAGCTTCCAGTGGTTCCTTGTAGGTGCCATCAAAAGTGGGTGGCCTAAGCATTACAAAACCCTCAAGTTTCCTCTGGAAGTCGTTAGGGTTGCCTCCATAGCGGTGGTTGGCCCCATTGACCAAAGCGGCGAGCAGCTGTGTCTGTTGTGCCATCACTTCCGCCAGGTTCGATGGCAATGGTGGTGGCAGGATCAGCTGCGATGGAGGGTTCGGCTGAGGCAAAGGCCCATTGCCATTGGCATCACTTCCTCCAGCGGCACCTCCAGCTGGCAGGGTCTGCTCATAGTCGTTCCCACCCTGGTTGAGGTCGATGGGTGGAACACGACCACCCCTATGTCCATAGCATCTTCCACGCCCAAGCTCGGGCTCGGGTGGAGGCAGACGGTTGCCCAGATGTACGGAGCAACGTGCAGACATCTATGACATGGGTCGACAACGGTTTAGTACTTTATTGATTTAATATAATTAAATGATTTCAATGATTTAAGGAAAAACATTTAATCTATCCAACACTCATACAAAGAAGCAATAAGAGCCACAAAATGCAATAAGATTGAACATTCATTACATGGTTTGCATTACATGGCATCATCTCTAGTAGCTATACTAGATGACGTGCGAGACTCATACTATGAGACAATAACTCATGGAGGGTACATCAGGGTAGGTACATCATAACTCATGGATAACATCTAGCTCAACTCTATCTCATGACGTGGCCATGCAGGGTCTACACTACTCTGACTCATACATCGGTGGGTTGTACACTGCTGGGTGAAAGCGGCTGCCAAGAACCATCAGCTCCTCTTATGACATGTGAAGGTGCTTCACGTAAGCCTGAGCTTCTTCAAACTCCTTGGTAAGCAGTAGGTTGGTGGGGGCCAGACAGTGGTCATGCCTCAAGAGAGTCTGGCCGATCTAGAAAGTTTCCTTGAAGGGGTCCTTGCGTCTAGCTGACAAAGGAAGTCGGTCCCACAACTCCACGTACTCCAAGCAGCATCTCTCATCGACATTCTTCCAAGCTGTCTTGAGCCTCTTGTACCTGTCCACCAAGGTCTTGTTCTAAATCATCAATGCAATTAGATGGCCTTGGTTGCATTGTGCTTTTGTCTCTGCTTTCTTCAGGGCCTTGACGAGCATTGACTTCTCACACTGCACGGTGAAGTTGCTCTTGCCATCTTCCCATCTCCTCTTCTGAACTTCCCTGATCTCCTTGTTCTAGTCAATCTTCTCTCCTTCCAACTAGAGAACTCTTGAGTCGAGGTTGTAGTTCCGAAGCCCAATGTCCTCCACCTTGTCTCGTAGGTCAGCGACCTCAGCTTTGTGGGCTCTTGCCTGACGTGCGAGCTTGCCCTTCAGCTGGGCGATGGTAGCCTCGAGTCCTTCTTTCTCCTCAGCTTCCTTCTTGCAGAACTCCTGGTACTCCATCAGGGTGTTGCGGTTGAGACGCCTCTTTTTCTCCAAGTGCTCTATGTAGCGATTCTGCTCGAAGAGGTGAGCAGTGAAGGCACAGCTGTAAAGACTGGTCTCAGCTAGGATGACTGGCCTGACCTGGTCGTCCTGCTGCTCTGTTGTGAGGAGAGAGTTCAGGGCCTGAGGAAGAAGATGAAACTCTGTGTTGCGAAGGTGCTCGTAAGCAGTCTTCATCACATCACGCAGGGCCTTGAGGGACACAGACTGGATTCCTTCCTCGATTAAGTCCTCGACTGTCATCTCTAGGGGAGCTAGTACTGAAGGTAGAGTCTGACTTGCAGGGATGTCCAAGTGAGTGACCACGTAACCCTTGATTCCTCCTTCTAGATCAGGTGCCCCAGTGTAGGTGTACTTGATCTCCTCGACAGGCACTCTGAGTACTCCTAGAACACGGCGTAGGGTGTACGGAAAACCTAGAAACTCCTGTCCTTGGTAGGTAAACTCAGCCTTGGGCATGCTGCTCAACGGTCCAAGCAGGGTTCCAAAGCTTGTCATCTGCACATTTAAAAGGGAAAGGGTCAGCAGGTCAGTAACAATAGAGAAGCCTTGCATAAGAAGAAATGCAGGGTTGATATATAATCGAAAGAAAAGCCGTTAGTGGGCCGAGTAGGCCGGATCTGGGCCGGGCCAGGCCCACCACGTGGCACGCTCTGGTGCTGCCATGTCACTGCTCTGGATCTCACACGGTTCGATTCACCAACGCTGGTCCACGGTACACCGATGTCTGCTGGGCCCACTGTCAGTGACTCAGGTCCTCATGAGCCGTGTTCACTTGGTCCGTATCTGGGTCCACGCGGTCCACCAGTCGGTTCATGGTGCACCGATTACTCTTGGTCCCACTTGTAGCGTCACGGTTCACGTGGACCAATGTCCATCCCCTTCTGGCCGAACTTATCCCCCTTCCTCTGTCTCCTCTCGCCCAATGCCGGGGCTCGCCGGTGGCGAATCCTCTCCAAAATCCGGTGCTTCGGTGGTCCTCCGACGTCATCAACTCACCCATTGGCTCTAGGACATCACCGCGAGCACAGAGGTGGGCTTCAAGGAGATAACTTGGCCTCTAGTGACAAGCTCCATGGTGGATGGTGGCTCGACGACGACGGCGTCTGACTGCACCCTCACTAGTGACTCAATCCGGGTCCATGTAGTGCGCGGAAGCACGATTGAGGCCACGTAGCTCCTTCCCAAAGCGCCGGCGGTGACTAAGATCCACGGCGGAGTCCGCGTGGGTAGCAACTCCCACGACGGAGCTTCGGTGGAACCTCGGTGCACAACAATGGCACTTAGAGAGGGTCCATGGCCTCCACCTTCTCGTTCGGTCGACGTAGCTCATCACGGTGGTGCTCCTCAGCTCCTTCTTGGTCCTTGCTATGGTCAGAGACGGTGGGAAATGGCGGTGAACGGCGGCGCTCTAGAGCAGCATGACTGCGTCACGACAGTGGTAAGGTGGCTCGGGGATGGTGCTCCGGCGAGGCAAACGCAGAGCTAGGGTGCGCACGGGGTCCGTCTCATCAAGGCAAGTGTGGGTCCATGGTCAAAGAGAGGCAAAGCTCAATGGTGAGGCAGCATGGTGGCTTCGCTGCGGCGGCGCTCGGTGCGTGGCGGCGGGCATGGCGGCATCCGATCCGGCATCCTCCCAATGCCGTGGTCCTTGGGCTTAGCTAGACCGTGCGTGTGTGTGTGGGTGTCCAAGATGGCCGGCAGAGGCCTCGGCCTATGCGCTCGGTGCGAGCGCCATGGCCGACAGCAAGGCGAAGGTTTGGATAAGCGACGATGGCGGCGGTGCTCACCGTCGGTTGACGAGGATGGTGTCGCGATACACATCCAACAGCTCCTGCTCACAGTTCCACTCCTCCTTCCTGCTCCCGATGCAGCAACAGCGGCTCCGAGTTGGCGGCGGCGGCCTTCTCCAACTCTGGCGGTAGCGGCTTCCTTCCTCCCCGTCCCCTTCTCCTCCTTCCTCCCCTTCCTCCCCAAATTGGACTGGCTGGTGGTGCAATTGGGGTTCCACTAGAGTGGTGGTGGTGGCTGGGAACCCTAGAGCTCCGGCCTTGCCCTTATAGGGGCACCGCGGAGGTAGGTGGCCGGCAAGGGCACGACGGAGGAAGACTCACATAGCCGGGGGCAATCCTTTCCAAGGGATGCTTCTAGGAAGCTCCCTCGGCTCTTGTGGGCTGCAGCGGGTAGTGACTCAAGCCAAGATGGCTTCGCGATGAAGGGAGCAAGGGGACCGGCAGGGGATAGCGGGCGTGCGGCGGTGTGGGTGCGCGCGCGAGAGAGAGGTCCTCACGGCCATGGGTGCTTTGTGGTAGGGCTTGTCGGCCGAGGTGGCAGGCTGGATGGTCATCGATGTGGGGTAACAGTGGATCAGGCAGCCAGAGACGTGGGCGGTTGCTCAGGTGGATGCACGTGGCGTGGGGGAGAAAAAGCAGAGTGGTCGGGTGACCTCAACGGCGCTGATGACATGTGGGTCCCACGGTGGGACCCCATCGTCAGCGGCTGTGGCGGGCGGCCTAGCGTGGCACGGGCGGCTGTGTCCTTGCTGGGCCTCGCGGCCTTGCTGGGCCGACACAGCGAGCGGGAGCGCGGGTGAGCGAGCGGGCCGGCGGCCTGGCTTGCTGGGCCGATCGACACGGAGAGAAAGGAGAGAAAGAGAGAATGGCTAGGCCGGCAGGGCTGGGCTGGTTTGCTTGCCGGGCCAGATTGCCTCTTCCTTTTCTTCTTTTATTTTCTTTTCTCTTTTCCTTTTTCAAATACTTTTATATATACATATACATATATATGTTATGTGGCAACTTTGTATAATAAAGTAGTGGGTATACTAGGCCCTTATATTGATAGGGTATTATTCCCTTAGTATTTATTTATGAAAATAAATATTATGGTCTCATTTTATTAAACATCACATAAATCAAATAAAACCCAAATCACAATTATATGCAACATGACAAATGAACTATTGAAACATTAAAAGTATATCAATTGCAACATTTGGGGAAAACATATGAAACATTGTTCATGACATAAGATGTAGATCATGTTATGAAGCTAATGCATGATATGCTTAGGGTTAAGACATGATTAGGGGTATATGATGGCATGTTTCACTCATCACTCAGGGTTTTGTCGAAAAATTTTTGTAGCTCGGATTTTTGGGTTGTTACAGGTACTCATCAATACAGCAACAGAGACGCAGGACGTAGGGAATTACTCTTTCTAGCGGCCTGAACCTGGATAAACCCCGGTGTTCGTCTTGTGTCTCACATCCGGATTGTAGGTCTTAGCGTGCTCTTCACTGCAATCTACTACCTCAGGGTATCCTGTGGTAGACTGTCGATGAGGTTTCATCAATAGTGGCACACCAGGTAGGGGTAGCATGATCTGATCTTTAGGCGATCTAGATGGTTTGGTTCCCGGATTCCATGGACTTCAAGGCGGGCGTCTCTCTCACCATCGGTTCATTCACGTGGATCATCGGTGGGACGGTGTCCCTCACGTTCGCGGGAGCAGCGAAGTCGGTCCCAGATCCGGCTATGACGTAGTTGGCCCTAGCACCAACCGCACCGACTACTTCTCCGGCAACCCAGATCTCGGGGCCACCCCTAGGGTCGTTCGAGCCGCCCATGACGATGGTAGGGATGATGGCCAGGCCAACGGCGAGCTGGTGGCTTCCTCGCTACCATAGGAGGCACATCGATAACTCTGATCTGATCAACACAGGTCTGGCTGAGCTCCTTGTGTATGTGGAGTCCGCTCCTACGTGGCTCTGTCAAGAGTACTTGGACTTCACCCCTGTCCGACCACGTCGATGCAATTGTCCCGACCAGCCACGTTGCGCAGATCCAAATCTGCTAGTGGTCCGTGGGCGCCACCTGTCTGTCAGGATGGCAATGCTCGACACCAGCAAGGACGTACGAGCCAAGCTGGTGGCCCACGTTGACTAGATCCAAATCTGTCTCTGGCACGAGCACCACCCGCTGACCACGGAGGAGGGCCATCGGCTGCTCGCCGGGGCAGGCCCCCTACTACGGTGGAGCACTGTCAACAGCAACCCGCGCCCGACCAAAGGCACCGCCAGCAGCGCCCTGCATGCAATCAATCTCGTCACCCGCGCCAACCAGATCCAACTCTGGCTGCCGCTCAGGCTCTGCCCCCAGTTAGGCTGGACGAGTTCATTGACGTGCAATCCTGAGCAGAGCAGAGGCAGTGGCGCCGGGCGCAGCAGGCGCAACCCGTCCCAGGGCAGACGGATCCCATCGCCCCTGACCAGAGCCGTGCACCTGTCTTTCGGCATGGGTTGAGCAACGCAGCCGCGTCCTATGCAAGGAACCTACAGGATGCTCCCCGGTGATGTGACGATTACTTGTTGGACCTAGATCCCAGCCTAGTTTTGGTCCTAGAAGATCCCAGGCCCATGATCGGCATGGTGTCATTATAGCAGAATCCTTCTGGATCGGGCGCGACGGTCCCCGAAGACAATGCTAGGTCTGACTCCCCATCTTGGCTCAACAGGATGCCCTCCATTTCCATTGATCTTACCGAGTACCTCCTCTCTGACGAAGAGTGTCCTGAGGTCTAGATTCATTAAAACATCGAGGAGACGAATCTGACCACGCTGGACAACCTAGCCCGTTCTGCTGACATGGCGCCAAACACCCCGAGGATGCCGCCTAGTTTCAACGGTGCGATATTCGCCGTCAGCATGGAGAACCTCCCATCCCAAATGAAGCAGACCAGGAGAGGCAAGCAAGGGAAGACTACAACAATGATCGAGAGCATCGACGCCTCCAAGAGGC
Source organism: Bothriochloa decipiens (assembly GCA_023333625.1). NCBI lineage: Eukaryota > Viridiplantae > Streptophyta > Magnoliopsida > Poales > Poaceae > Bothriochloa > Bothriochloa decipiens. The sequence goes on from CM041644.1 coordinate 1,449,174, forward strand.
ACAAGACGCGAACACCGTCAACAACGGAGGCAACGGGGGCAAAGGGGCAGACCCCCCACCACGCTGCCTTCAACGCAACCTCAATGGTGAGTTCAACATCGTCGGCAACCAGATTGTCCATGAGACTCCCACGGACAACATCGCCGTGGCCATGGATCGGCTCAACAACCTTCACCTGATAGTAATGGCATCGATCTATCCAGCAGTTCGGCCATCTCCCCCCATGGGAAGCGAGTGGAAAGCAAGGATTCCTATGATCTGGTTACTAGTGCAATAGTTCCTAGGTGTGACCAAGCCAGGATATCTCCTTCAGGGTTAATTCTTAATGTGCTACCATGGCACCTTCATCCTGGGCTCCACCCCTCAGAGGCTCACACCCGAGGATCCACTATCTCAAACAGGGTTTACCCGCCACAGGTAGATGACAGAGATGCCCAGGTTGCATCTTCGGCAAGACTCGCTCTAAAAGCTCATCATAGATCCCAGCTCGATTGACTCAACCCTCACCCTACACCCTGTTGTAAGTTCCACCCCAAACCCAGATACATCACCATCAGCTCACTTACCATTCAATCCATCAATCCACCAAGCCTGGTATCCCTACCAAACCCTCCCAGGGGTTCATCACATCGCATCAAAATGTAAGCGAGTGAAGTATGCGAGTGAAGTATGTATATGTATATGTATATGTATATGTATATGTATATGTATATGT
>CM041644.1:1449898-1565316 GCA_023333625.1 Bothriochloa decipiens
GTATATGTATATGTATATGTATATGTATATGTATATGTATATGTATAAACATAGCATATAAGAATGTGGCTAACATAACAGAGGGTAAGCAGGTGATAGGTTACGACAAGGCAGGGGTCATCAAGTAATATTCTACCATGCAATCCTAGCACAGGCAAGCTATTTATATTACCAAAATGTAAAGCACTAGCAATACTAGATTAGCCATGCGTAATAGGATCTATGAGGTTGGGTGGGATGTGGCACCTTCGCTGTTGTTGTCTCCTGACCTTCCCTGGTGGTCGCTGTCGTCGTCAGACTGGTCCTCGCTCGACTCTAAAACTGAGAAGTAATGGTCATGAGAGCGACCCCTATAGATTAGCACAAAGAACCATGAACAGCGAAAAGATTCAAATGCACTCAAACATAGCATAAATAGATAGAGCTTGATTTATAGAAAATTTGGATACTTGGATCATAATTTTATGAGCTCGTATGAATTAGTTATAATTTTTCAAAGATTTGCGTATATTCTAAAAAAGAAAAGGACTGGATTATTCTGGGGCTGACACATGGCAGCACAGGATTGGGCCACGTGTCACTCATGGCCCAACAGTGACAACACAGCAGCTGACGTGGATGATGACGTCAGCAATGACAGGTGGGACCAGGGTGACGTCATCTCCTGATGTCAGTGTTGACTTGGTCAATGATAAACGGACAACTGGGCCCATACTGGGCAGTTAACGGGCTGTTAGTGGGCCAGATGGGTCGGATATGGGCCGGGCTCGGCCCGCCACGTGGCAAGCTCTGGTGCTGCCATGTCATTGCATTGGATCCGAATCGGGCTTAGTTCACAGCTCCGGTCCATGGTGCAGTGGCTCACACTGGGTCCCACGTGTAGTGCCTCTGGTCCATGTGGACTGTATCCACCTTGTGCTGGCAGTCTGATGCCCTCCCCTGTCTTTTGTTTGCATTGATAGAGCTCGCCGGCGGCGAGCAATCTCCCAAATCCCAGCGATCCGGGGGTCCATCGGCTCCATCTTCCTGCGATTTCGCTTCGGGGCAACACGACGAGCACGAAGGTGGTTTTCAAGGCGGCAGCTTGGCTCCTGGTGGCGTGATCCATGGCGAACAGCGTCTTGATGGCAACGGTTCATGGCAACAGCTCAACAGCGACCCAATCCAAGCCAAAGCAGGGCACGAGGGTGCAATTAGGGTCACCCAACACCCTTCCGACGTGCCGATGGCGACCCATTTCCACGGCGGAGCCTGCGCGGGCAACAACTCCCTCGGTGAAGCTCCAGCATGGCCACGGTGCGCAGCACGACACCAAAGACGGTTCCTCGGCCTTCATCTTCTCCATAATCTGATGCAGCACTTCACGGCGATGCTTGATGTCGTCTTCTTGTCCTTCGAGGCGGTCGGAGGCATCAGCGAATGGGGAGACACGATGGCGCTCCGGAGCGGCAGCACAGCAGCATGGTCACGCGCTCACGTGACTCCTGTACGGCATCCAGGCAACTAGCATGCACATGGAGAGCTCCACGTCAAGATGTTCATAGATCTAGAGTCGATGCAGCTCGGGGCTCTACGGCGGGCTGGCAAAGTGGCTTCGCCACGGCGGCGCATGGCCGCGGCGACAGGCATGGTGGCTGGCCATTCTGGTGTCCTCCTAATGTTGTGGAAAGCACGGGGCTCGGCTAGTCATGTGCGTGCGTGTGCGGGTGTCCAAGGGGGGCGGTAGAGGCCTCGGCCTACGCGCTCTCAGGGCAGAGCGCCATGGCCGTAGCAAAGGGCAGAGATTTGGAACAAGGGCTCAAGATGGCGCTCACCGGCATTTGAAGATGAAAGGGAGTTGTGGTACATGTCCACGACGAGCGACTCCGGCGAGGTTGAAGCAGCGGCTTGCGGAGTTTCCTGCTCCTCGGCCTGAAGGTGCAGCAGCAGCTCCGAGACGGTGGCACTCTGCTTCTTCTCCGGCAATGGTAGCTCCTTTCTAATCGCCTTCTTCTTCTCCTTGCCCCTTTCTTCTCCAAATTGGTGTGGTTGGTGGATAAATTGGAGCCCACCGGGGTGGCGGCGTGGCTGAGGAACCCTAGAAGCGCCGGGGCTTGCTTTTATAGGAGAGCAGCAAGGGCAGGGGCATGGCAGTGATGAGCTCGAGTGGCCGGGGGCAATTCGGTCCTCGGTGCTCCACAAGCGGTTGCGGTGAGGCGTGGACTCCAGCTGGCGAGGCTAGCAGCCTTGGTGGCCAAGGGAGAGAGAGGACAGGCAGGGGACAGCGTGCGTGCGGCGCGAGGGAATGATGTCCGCGGCCGTGGGCATCTTGTGCCAGGGGCTGTCAGCCTAGGTGGTGTCCGTGGTGGCCATTGATGCAGCGCGGCGGTGGATCGGATGATCCCAAAGGCTGGCGCCGCGCCCACGCAGTTGCTCGGTCACGCAAGAAGAGCAGGGGAAGCAGGGGACCATGGCCAAAAGATGACAGGTGGGTCCTGCTACGGGGCCCATCGGTCAGCGGCTGGCGCTGGTCTTGACGCGGTGCGCGACGCGGGCGTCCCTTGCTGGGCCTCGTGGGCTGTTGCGCCCAGGAGAGAAAAGAGAGGGAGAGGGAAAGTAAGCTGGGCCGGGGCTGGGCTGGCTTCAGGTCACGAGCCAGATAGCTTTTCCTTTTATTTCTTTATCTTTTCTCTTTTCTTATTTCTGTTTTTCAAATACTTGTATATATATATGATATAGATATGATTTGATATGTTGCAAATATTCCCATGGTGTATATAGTGGTCATAGGTCATGTTGGGGTATAATTTTCCCCTAGTGAATATTTATTTATTATATAAATAAATATTGTTGGTAATTTATTAAGCATACATAAATTCAAATAAAACCCAAATCACATGTTAAATTTAAGTTGCACCATGATGCATGACACATGTTACATGGGGTAAAGGTAAGGTATGAGATGCTTGTGCAACAAGTTAGGGAAACTTTCTACATGACATAACATCACTCAGGTTTTTGAGAAAAAATTTTATAGCTCGAATTTTCGGGTTGTTACATTGGGCTTATTACATATTCCCAGTTTGCCCCTGGTTACACATGAGTCAAACCACTTAGCTTTAGGGGCGTAATGGTCTAACCCTTGGAATTCCTTGATCCGACGGTCACCACGCCTTCTCACCGGTAGCCTTGTTTTGACACAATCTCTCCGATGCTGTCACGTGCCGTCTGTCCGCATCGCAACTTTCGCCCGGGTTTTGAGGCCCAAACCTGCGAAACCCGGCGTCGGTGGTCTTGGGGCAATACCACCAAACCATCGCTGATGGTTTTGAGGATAAACCGCCAAACCGCCCGCGAGTAGCGTGCCGCGCACGCGTTCCCTGCCGATGGTTTTGAAGACAAACCACCAAACCTCCTCTTAATTAGCGTACCGCACACGCGTCCCCCGCCATGTACACTTGCGCTTGTCGATGTCTCAAGTGTCAGCCAGCGCGGCTGGCCACCCGGCCGTTTGGTCCGTCGGTCCAAGCCTCGCGTCAGCCCTTCACCGCACCAATCCGTCGGCACGGCACGCCCTACTTGACCTTCTCCCGACCGCTGTCACCGCATCCGGACTCCACACCTGCACATCACGAGCCAAGAGCCACGTTTTGATACATAACCCTGTGCCAGGAGATCAGTAGACCACCGGACCAACCCCATACTAAAGTGTTTGCATATTGACAATCGCTCATTAAAATAACAAAGGTGTTCCATAGTGGTTGTGTAAAAACCATATGTTCGCGGGATCCACCGTTGTAACAGCCTGAGATGGGGAAAGGATGCTGGGGTGGTGGCTGGCGGTCAGAGATCGGGATGCAAGCGGTCGATCTGGGGGAACTAGATGAAGTTCTAGCCGAGCGTTGGGGGAGAAGAAGCAAGGTGCACTGTGGTAGTGGAGTGGACTGCCGGAAAACGACGGATCCGGCCGACGGCCGTAGTAGTCATGGAAGGCCGTGGCGGGCTCTGTCAGGCGTGAAGGCCCGACATGTTTATCGGTTGTGAGGCCCAGCCCAGATGTTATGTACCACTTCCCGCGACCGATTAGTACGGAACGAGATTGTCCAACTAGTCATCAAAAAATATGTACATGTGCATGCCACTGTATGTACAGTGATTGATCCATCGACAGGCACACGATGAGAATTTTAGAATGGAGGCATGAGCATGAGAGGAGCCGCAGCTCAGCACATGTCCACATGCCCTGTTCATAAATCATGTATGTCTCGGTCGACTTCAACACTTCAACCAGAATTCCAAGATACCCTACTTATTTATGTTGCCACAAGTACGTCCCAGTGGTGCCCATCAGAGACTCAAACAGTGTTGACAGCCAATGAAATGCTTATAAATTTATAAATCATATTAACAAAGTTAGACTATACATTGTTCACATAGTAGATAGTACCACTTTGTCTAAATCACTTGGTTCTTTTATGCAAAGATTATAGACCAAAACGATAAAAGAAGTTTGCAACACCAATATGTTCTTGGGATTTCTAGCTCAATTTATTCTTACATGGTTACAACCTTGCTGATTGTAATTTATCTGAGCCATGCTGATTTCATAAATGATAATTAGTAATTGGTTCTTTGTTCTATTTTTCTCATGAGCAAATGTACGACTTAGGCCAAAAGATAGTGTGGTGGGAGGGCTTAGCACAAGAGTTAGTAATACTCCAGTCACTTTGGAAACCAGTTGAAATACAGGCATATACGCCTGCTCGCGAAAAAAAAACTTTGGAAACCAGTGACGCCGGGCTATATCATCCGTCGATTTTCCATCTTCGGTGGCTCTGCTTCTGTTCACTGTCTATTTTTGTATCATAGTGAGCTAAAGTCTATGGCATAGTACCTCAATGCCAAAATATATATATATATTGTTGCAGCTTAGTTCCACGTGCCAATCAGCTTAAGTTTGATAATTTTTTATAAATGATGTTTGTGTTTATCATATACCGGTCAAATATTGTTAAATTTACCGTGAAACATAATTTAAAAAAAAACTCGACAGGGTAATTAAGACCATTTGAAGCCTCTAATGTTGATAATATTTTTTATATAAACTTGATCAAACGTATGAAAGTTTGGTATTGACTAAACTTAGAGTTGTATTCTTTCCGAGAAAGTAGCTAGTAGTTCACTATTATGGCAATAACGACCTCGCCAAACACTCTACCTCGTCAGGTCATCCAACGACCCTTCCTCTGCAGCCCGGAGCGTCAGAGTGGAGAAAACGAGTCTTGTTCTACGTCATGGATCAAGTATCAGTAGTCAGATCTCAAGAATGCTGAGCATCCAAAGTGTTGCCATCAGGAAGAGCCTGTAGACGTGATCAAAAGAGTATCTCACTCATCGTGTTCCCTGGTGATCAAATTGAAATCTTCTGGGAAAAAGAAATATATATCAACCATTACCATCCTGAGCTACTCGACCATGCCTATGTGTCCTTTTTTTTTGCTGTAATTTTATTAGACGATATAAAAAAGGAGAAATTATAAAATGACAGTTGGGCCACACTGAAACTAGTAATAAAAATAAAACGAAGAGAACATTACTTTGCCCAATTGTGTAAAATTTGTTAGTTGGAAAATTACAGACAACATACACAAGTCCCTTCCTGCTAAAACATGTGATTGCCAGCGGTACATGTACAACACGCGTTCAACTTTAGACGCCCTGCTTCCTAACAATCAATGGTTAGCAAAGCACGTGCCTGGAAGAGAGAATAGCTTGTATCCAGGGCTGAATTGGCTGTCGCCGAATCAGATGCCGGACGATCGAGAAATTGTCTACCTAGTATTGAATAATGGTTTGGTACAAGATGCCAATTCAAAGTTTCAAACTAGGAACGAAGGCCTGGTGCCTTAGCACTGTGCAGTCCTACAAGGACCTTTTTCTGTAAATAACAATTTCTAAATGTTCTTGGATATATTATGGAGGCATGGCAGCTCCATCGAGTAAATTGAAAAAAAAAATTTGAAATAAAAATGTGCCAAGGATGCTTTCCTTTCTACTACTTCGTGTCCATGATCTGATTACAGGAGCTGAGTGATAATAATCAGATAAAACTAAAAAGCAGTGCCTATTGGAAAAGGGAATACCGGATGGGGTCTTATATCTTTGCTTTGGTGCATGTTCGTGACTATAAGCGCCCCTGGAGTCTACATGCTTTGAAGTTTTTTTTTTTGAAAAACGGTTACCCCGCTTTGATGCTTTGAAGTTTTGATTGTCACCCAGGTGCATGTCAACTCAAGATGCACAAATATCTCCAATGAGATGCCCCTAGATCTTGCGGAGATTAATTCCAGACAATCGAAAGCTATATATTGTGGTGAGATCTATACTGAGGAAGAGTTCCCCTAATTTCTTTCTAGCACCTGATGATAGTTGTTTGTAACGAAGAATCCGATGTTGGCCTGTTTTTGCTAAAGAGATGCCCTCGATTGAGAGGAAGCCTACAACTAAAAACGCTGAAAGCGACTGAAGTAATAAAAAAAAAAAAAGACGACCACAAATCACTATCATGTATTGATCCACTTCAACTGCAACCGAAATCCCGGACCTTATTTATTTATGCTGCACAAGGCCCATGGTGCGCATCAGAGATTCATACAGGGTTCAGACATACTCAGTTACTCCATCTATATAAGACATGATGAAGGCAGAACTGCGCTGCGCAGCATCGTGATGAGAACGAGTTCACTTGTTGCGGCCACAGACGAACATGAGGTGGAGCCCACCGAGCACTGTGGCAGCGGCCATCACCCACGCCAGGATCGCCAAGCCAAGGGGCAGCATCGTGCCGAGCTTCCAGGTGAAACCGGCCGTGAGCGTCGCGGTGAGGAGCCACACGGTCAGCCTGGCCCGGCCCTGGGCCACAGACCCGGGCGGCGAGAGCTCGAAGCGGCGGGTGGCGTAGAAGAGGGCGAGCAGGTTGACGTGGGAGAGGCCGATGAAGGCGAGCGCGCCACGGTCGTCGCGGACGCGGCGGACGGAGAGCACGAGGTTGCCGGCGAGGAAGAGGAGGATCACCACGGTGGCCCAGGGGAGGCGTCGGCCGGCGTCGGGGGCCGGCTGGCGGTCGGAGGGATCAGGAGCCGCCATCGGGCTGGCGCCGGCGGTGGGGAACTGGGACTGGGGAATAGTGAAGTTTCTTCGATCTTGGAGAGTCTGGCAGCTGACTTCCTGTAGTCAATCTGAAAGCGTGTGTTCCCCTCTCTTTTACTTACAAAACTGTCCTCTCTATTTCTCTATACAAAACTGTCCCTCCTCTATTCCAAAAATATAAATCATTTTAATAAAAAACTTAGAGAGTCAAAATAGTGATTTACGAAAATTATAAAGAAAACTACAAGATTTATAACATCAAATAGATATATTATAAAATAGTTGATAAAATTATTTATTTGATACCGTAGAAACTTGTTCTTCTTAATTTAGCATCCAAAATTGAAATCTGATGAAAAATAAGAATTTTTTAATATAATTAAGAGTTGAATATGTTCGTCCAAAATGATTGACTTGCTCACTTGTTCTTCTATAATTAATGAAGAATTGAATAATACTTAGTATGGTATAACAAAAAAATCATTTTATTATATAAATTTGATCAAAGCTTGAGATTTTTAAAATAACTTATAATTCAAGATAGAGGAATTAAGTCTTTACTCTCTTACACCCTCCACGTAAAAGGTTATATTGGTAGGTTGCTTCCTCAGTTTCATCGGCAGGCTGCTTTCGGGTAGGTTGTTCCATTGAGCCAAGTCATACCGCCACGCCATGCTGAGGCTGAGGTCTAGACATGGCCCTTTGGCTAGGATGGGCCTGATGACCTTTTTGGTCACGCTGTGCCTAGGCCAGACCAAAATGTCATGCTTTGGGTTGGGTTGGCCCTCGGATCTTTTGTCCGACTATACTTTCTACTTCCAAATAACACCCTCGGATCTTTTGTCCAACTATACTTTCTACTTCCAAATAACCAATCAAACTTAATTTTTTTATTTTGAAAAAAATAACTTATATAGGTACAACTCCAGGGTAATATTTATGATGCCAAATAATTATCATAAAACTCATGTAAAATATATTTTATTAGTATGCTTATTTAGAAACAGCTAGTATCTTTTGAGTAAACATACCCAAATGATTGTCATGACTAAACTTCGAATGACATTCTTTCAACGAAGGCAGCGTAGCTTGCCATGGTAGACAGATAGTTTCGTTGTTGTGACTTGCCTAATGCCTAGGCCCTGGAAACCACGGCCCTGCAACTCGGCCTCGTCCGGTGCACGTCATACAACGAACGACCCTCCCTCTGCGACCACGACTCCGAGAGCCTCTTGGAATGTACTAGAACTGTAGATAATGAGACTACTGCTGCACTGCACTGCTGTTGTTGTTCTACGTCGTGGACCAGTAATCAGACCTCATGAGCACCCAAAGTGTTGTCATCAGGAAGGGCCGCGTGATCTAGTTAAAGAGTGTCGGGTACCTGTGCCAGGGTACCCGAAACCCTTGACCACGAGAAATAATCTCCAAGTAATTAGCATAAATCTTCGAAAAAAGCTCACCATATACCAAGCTCACGGCTCTCTAAAAAAGACAAGGCCCAATACTCAGGAAGCAAGTCATACTGGGCCGACCCACGAATGGCACGCACCAACCCACGCGTGCTCTACCTCGACGGGGGGCTTCGAGTGGCGGAACTCGGCATGGGCGGTCGACACCCCCCCGGCCAAGTGACGGAACTCCACGTGGGCGGACGACCCCCCGTCGACAGCCACTCCCCCCTTCGGCTCACCTACTTCCTATACGGGATCCAAGACATTAAATGCTCCCACCAACTCCTGCCTAACCTCGTGGCTACAGTGGTGTTACAGTGACTAAGTATAAGGGTCAAATCCTTCTTTTACCGCTCATACCCGGAGAAACGGTGATTCGTACTACACTGTTATGCCATGCTGGGCACTGTGCCTCGTCAGGCACCCCTCGAAACGCATTCGTCAACATCCGTACCCCATTTCCCGGGGTTTGGTCTTATCTGTCCGGCCTTGGCCCCCCTCGACTACCCCTCGACTTGGACCTCGTCGCCTCCGGTCAGCGCTCCAACCACTCCCGACGCATCATCAACAGGGACTCGCACGCCCTCCACAGGAGCTCCGGTCTCTCACTGACCATCACTGGCATCATCGTGACACAACCGGAGGACAGCCATCATCTCCAAGCGCGTCGCTACAGGACAGGCCACGCACGGCGCACGCCTCTACAGCAACTATGACATGAACGACATCAACCCCTCGACGTCAACAGGCGAATCATCGAAGAAGGGGCAAACAAACGCCGCATCTTCAACCGTGCCAGCCAGAACATCATCGCTGCCACCATGCTCCTCCACAACATGCCGGCCCCATCGAACCCCGAAGCCCGTCGAATCCGAGAAGAGATCCGGGGCCTCCTTGAGACCGCAGCCGCGCAACAGACCGAGAGCTCGTCCTCGAGGCGTCGAGGGGCGGCCTCGGAGCGACCCGCCAAACCCTCCCGACACGAGAGGGAGGGCTCGGTCCACCAGGAGCCTGCACCTCAGGTGAGGAGGGTGATCCCGGTTTGAGATCGCATCATCAACAACCGTGAGCCCCGGGACGCACGTCACGACATCGATGAGAACCGCAGACGCAAGCGGTGATGCCGAGGCACGAGGCTACAGCGCACATAGGGGCGGACACTATGACAGTGATGAGGACCGACACCGGTCCCCTGAGCCACCGGGCCCTTGAGTCTTCAGCAGGACGATTCGGAGGACGCCGTTGCCAAATCCCTTCCGACCCCCCACGAGCCTCGTCAAATACAACAGCGAGACCAAGCCCGAGCTTTGGCTAGCCGACTTCAGATTAGCATGCCAGCTGGGCGGGGCATGTAACACCCCAGGTGTTAATCACATCTTTGCACTACATATCATGGGCATAATCATAACATTTGTATGGTGATCACATAATTAGGCCATGATGTTTGATGCTTGCTTGTTTATATTTTCAAATAGAATATTTGATTGCTAGATTGTGGTTTGCTATGTAATTGATGCTTGGATTGATTTGAAATATGTTTATAATGTTGCTAGGATCAATTCATGTGTTGGTCATTTGACTTGAAAAGATTTAGTTTCAAATCTAGATTACTTCTCTCTAAAGTGTGATTTCAATCCCTCTTCAAAAGGGCTATTTACATTGCTTATCTCAAATTGGACCCTTAATATGTTTTGTAGAAAAAATATTTGGAGCAAACTTCCTATTTTCACTAAATCATGAAAATGCTTTTAGGCCTTCAAAAAGGGCAAAAACAGTGTGTAGAGTATTGGAAATTAATATTTTTATAATTTAAATTTGACCCAAATTCACATTTTAAAATCTAGGCTGAATTAGCAAAAACTTACTATGTATGAAATGTTCTATTCATTGAATGGAGCAACTTTCATATTCAAAGTTTTTTAAAATATTGCTTCGTTTAAAAACAGTAGCTGGTCAAACTTTCAGTTCAAATTAAAAGGTGGTGGGACCCACGTGGGCCCACCTGTCATCCCCTCCCCCTCATTTTCCCCCTTTCCCTTGTTTTTTGACGCTAAGCCGGCCGCAGCGATGGTGCCACTACACCGCTGCTTCCGCCTGCTCGCTTGCCCTCCTCCGCACTGGAGCGCCCACGCGGCCACTCCGCCATCATCACCCCGTGCCCCGCCGCCTGCCGCGGCTGATGGCGATCGGACGCCGCCATCATGCCTCGCTGGCCATCCCACCAGGCTGGCCAGGTACAATGCGACGCGCAGTGCACACACATGAGCCGCACTCGAGTACCCACGCGCACGAGCAGGGATGAGCTGCTGAGCGGACACGGCTGCTGCCGCCGTGTCCCTTTCGCCCGTGACTGGCCGCGCCATTCGGTTCAAATTGGATGCCCCGGTTGCCCATTTCCTTCATCTCGTTCACTCACTGTCTCCCACTCTGTCATATCTCATTTTAAAGGACTAAAATAAGATATATAAAAGCCTTACATGCGCCCCACGATGTCGCACACATAAGTTGACAAATTATAAATATTACCAAATTAGAGTTTATTATATAGCGCACAAATAGCATGACCTTGTCTTTAACAAAAATAAGACATAACTAAGATAACTCCAGATGATAGCTCCATCACAGGGACACGTCAACTGGTTGAAACAAGCTAGTAGGCGTGTCGATAACTTTCACTCCAAACTTGATCTGTTACCCATACGGGGTTTTCGAAGTAATGAAATAAAACAAGTGTAAGTACATAGTACTTAGCAAGCATAAAAGGGGTTCATGAAGCTCAATAAAGGTTGACACGGATTAATTGCAAGTAGCTTTTAGTGTTATGTCACATTTTAGCAATTGGCATCAAGGTAATAACAAACCATAATCACATGATCAAGTAGACATGATTAAGAATATGATAAAAAACAACATTAACATGTAGCACACTTTAGATTGATGATCCATTCCATAAGAACCCCTTGGCCACCCTAACCGTGGACACGGATGATATATCGGTTTAACTCTACGCAGAGGTGTACACTTTCACTATGGGTCATGATTTCCAAATGCATGGGTTTGCAAGGCCCAAAACACCCTAAACCATATAAAGCCACTCATAGGTTCGTCTAACAAGCTAGGGCCGCAGGGTCATCGAATATAGAAAACCCCTCTCCCAGAATGGCACATCCTAGTTATAACACATAATGAAGAGGCAACCCTATACCCAATTCACAGTTCCTCTAACTCACTAGAAAAGGTCCTATAAACAACTAGAGCCAGAGCCATATAGCCCCCGTAGCTGTATGATATGTCCCGGATGATCACTTACAGTTTGAATCTTATTGAAAACCATATTTTCATTAGTTGCATAGTCATTAATGAAAGTACAAGATCATGGTTATAAAGCACTAGCATAAACTACCAATATGCAACATCCCTAGTTATCAAGGTAAACATAGTGTTCAAAGCTAGATAATCCTAACTGGGTAGCAAAAGAGATACATGCATATGATTTTAGTGTATATAGTGAATGGGTAACAAGGATGGTCCCAACTATACTTGCCTTGATCAAAGCTCTCCTGATGAATCTACTAATTTTGGTTGTCGAAGCACTCTTGTTCTCCAACAAATGGCTCACTCTCTAAACTCGATCAACAATCAGCAACACACAAACATCGAACAATCATACATGAGCAAACAAATAGATTTAATTAGAACAGTACACCTTGTCACAAAATCAATGATGAAAAGCTTATAAAACCAATCTACACGTCGTTACGATCACACAGATGTAAAGATCACCAAAATCGAAGCTATAACGGGAAAGTTATGAATTTTACATGATTTACTATTGTAAAATAATAGATTAAAATAAATCTTGATTTTCAAAAGTTGGAAATAAATCTAACGATGATACTAATAGGTAGATTATGAAATTATGAACCTAACACAACTTAAGCGGATCGAATCGGAGCTAAAACGGAGAAGTTATAAGCTTTTCAAACCAGTGGCAAAACTATAAATAGAGGAAAACGTATTTTTATGTCTGTTAAAAGAAAATACGCTTTCTAGTGAATAAAGCGTATTCTGCGGAAACCGCAAAGGACTCTTAATTAAATAGATAAAAACCTGAGGGGTTTTCTACAAAATTGCTAGCCGAAGGGGTATCGGCCTCTATGGACCGTCGGATCTGAGTTCGTCAACTCAGATTAGAAGGGAGGGGGAGAGGGAACGTTGCCCGGCCGGAGAAGGCGACCGGCGCGGCCATAGACATGGCTGGCGGTGAGGGAAGCTCACCGGCGAACTTGAATCGGGCCTTAGAGGCCACGATTCAACACGATACCTTGGCCAATCGATGGAGGAGCTTGATGCGAACTCACGAGCCGGGAAGATGAGATCGGAGGCGGGCGGTGGATGCTGGACGGCTTGCGACAGCGGCAATGTAGCTCCTGCCAAGTTCGGTGACGCACTATGAGCTAAACCGAGCATGGAAAAGAGGGAAAACGAACTTGACGGCTCCACGAGGCTGAAAACCAACTCGATGACTTGCGGTAGGAGGAGACGCGGCTTCGAATGGTGAACTCAAGCTCGAGGAGGGCGGCGGCTAGGGTTGGCCTGCTGCAAGCTCAAGCGGAGGCGATTGCATAATTAAATCAATTTAACTCTTTTTAAACCATGCAATTTTTAGGGTGTCACATACTCCTCATTTTCCCTCCAACCCTCGCCTTCTTCCTCCACGCACAGAGTCGCAGGGCGCCATTGCCGCCACTGAAGCTCTGTCGCCGCGAAGCCGCCACCTCACCACGTCATTCCTCGTCTTAGCCCACGATAGAGCTTCGCCACTACTCTCTCCACCTCCCAGCATAAGCAGCAGCCATAACCATCGCGGGTGATGGCCGAATCGGCCATTTTCCCTTCTGCCGCCCGGAGTAGAGCTCCATCAAGCTCCCGCCTGCACCGCCATCCGCGTTCCTTCTCCTCCTCCTTTTCTGGTGAGCGGATCGACTTCGCCTCGACGTGGTGACCGAGAAACCCTAGCCAGACCGGCCGACGGAGCCCCGACCCGCCACCTCGACGCGACGCTCCATCGTGGAGCCATGAGCTCCCATGACCAGGCTGCCTCGCACCACCTCCGTCCGTGCTGGTGACACCAACGGGTGCACATCGACCCTAGCAGCGCCGCCGCCACTCCCTCACCGCCGACGCTGCCCCTGCCGGCTGGGAACGGCGTGCTCCGGCACCTCCCCTATTTCCATCTCGTCTAAGGACCTCGCACAGCAATAGGATAAAGTGCAGGGTTCGATCTACAAAGTTGCTTGAGAGAAAGAACTTCAGATCTGGGCTTCGTTGATTTCTGGAAAGTACAGGGTTCCCGATGTAAAGTGTCTATTTTGGTTTTATTAACAAATAGATTTCCAAATTATCTGTCAATGCTTGTTTAATTCATAACTTGATGGATAATGGTCCAAATCGAGTGATTCAAGTTGCAATATTTTTCTTATGAGTAGATCTATGCATGAAAAATATTATATGATGTTTTTATAGGACTTTTCCGTGTAGATTTATGTATGTGCTTTAATTCTTGATATCTTGGAAAATGCATAAGTAATTATACAGAGCTCATAAAAATGTGATTTTTGGTTTGTTGGTTTTGTGTTGGCATGCTGTAGCTATGAAAAATATGTCATAAAGGCTTTCTGTGTAATAATATGCAGCTATAGTTCAAGTGTCATAAATTACCTAGTTCTGAGGAAAACCATAGAAAGGATATATATGCATAGTTTGGGATTGATAATTTTTGTAGGCTACTTATATGCCATAAGGTAGCTCTTGATGTAGTAAAATATGAGGTTTGGTATACTTCATAGTACAAAGTATTTTTAGGTCCCCTTTTATATGTTGTCTTGTTATTTTCATGTAGGATAGTAGGCACACCCAAATGAGGTGAAATTTGGGTGATAAGCTAGAATTGCCGTGTTTTATCTTCTGTAATTTTTGTAGATTTTTCTAGATAGTTTACATGCATGATGTATTTATGCTCTATTTATGTGAATGCCTTGTGTAAACCTTGTTTTGTGATGTCATGCCCTAAATGATGTTTTCCTATGCATTTATGAGGTGTCTAATCTATTGGATGGTTAGTGCCTATCTGGACCCTAGTAGGATGGGGTAAGCCTATGGTTGTTTTATGAAAATCTAAATGTGTTGGGATGGTTATGCTTATAGATCTTTGACTTTACTGGCTTGTTTGCTAGTGATAGTAAGATGGTCAGTTGCTTTACTGGCTTGTTTACTGGCGATAAGTAGAAAGAAGATTTTGCCGATAGACTTGTATTGTTTTTAGTAGAGAATGCAGTAGATGACATATACTTGTGGTACATGTTCTTGGATGATTGTGACTACCTTGTAGAAAGGATAAGCAAGCTTTCATCATCATCATATCACATTTACATACTATGTGCATTCCTCATATTCATACATGCATATGCATCATACAGGATCGCTAGGAGAACAAAACGAGATGAGAAACAAGCATCCAGAAGTGGAGTGATCGAGTGCCTGGAGCTTCAACCTTGCTCGTCAGAGAAAGGCAAGCCCTAGAGCATTCCTCCCTACAATTTTCTAAATAACTTAATTTGCATCCTTTATTGTTTATGATGAATTAAGTTTATAGGCGTTGATCGATACCGTTGATGCATTATGATTACCTCCACCCGAGTTGCCCATACACCCTATTAAGTTGAGGTTCGCTTATATGCTTAGCCCTGCTTAATTAGATTGGTAGAATTCTGATGATTTCCTGTCTTCTGCGAGTTATAGGTGATGATTCATAATGGTGAGCTACATTATTGTCTTGGAATAACCATGTGGAGTAATAAATCGAGACCGGGCGGGGTTGGTGCCATGGACAGAACTGGAGGTTCTAGGTTGTGTTATCCCGTCTGTGTCGACCTAGGCCCCGTTCGATGTCTCGGCCCTCTTTTCATGTTGAACGCATGCCCCATAGATAGCTGGAAGGGTGCGATCATCCGATCGTGAAGCCTTGAGTTCTATTTGGGCCGGGTTTCGACTGAGTTGAGCGCATCGTATTGGAGATGGTGCGAGTGTCCACGGGGGCGCAGAGAGTGAGTCTGAGGTTAGGGAATGCCCTGGATAAGGCAACCGGGTGGCCCCCGAGTACGATGGTATCTGTTGAACCCGTGACTAACTTTTACCCGAATAGTACCAAGGTGACCTAAGGCGACCAAGGAACAGGTTGTCTGGGTTTGTGTGGGGAATACCTCACCAGCTAGTTTGCAATCGATTATAATCACCATCATTCCTGGATAGTGAACACTGACTTGAGCACCGGCATCGTAGTAAAAACTTGGACAAAGAGATGAGATGGTTATGATGTTGATGCTGAAAGATGCTCAACTAGAAATAGTTACTATTCTTGCTTGTTAATTATACCATGCTATTTAGATCAGGTACTAATCTAGCATGATCAGGTTAATGACTTTAAAATGCAAAGCTAAAAGGTTATAATAATTGTTCTTAATAAGCTCAAGCTTTTGCGCAATGAAATAAGTCAGCTAGTCTCCTTGTAAGGCCTTGCATACTCTTTGGAGTCACTTTATTTTTGGTTTATGACGGGTAAGCCTAGCTGAGTACATTCTCGTACTTAAGGTTTTATTTCCACTTGTTATAGATCATAAGATTTTTGCTGTGGCGACAAGATGGACTTGTATCCCACAACGGGAAGATTAGACCTTGGGCAAGGTCATCTCTAATATCTTGCCTAATTACTTTTGTTGGATGTCGACCCTGATCTAGCAATGTATTTCATATCATAGGTGTTGGTATATGTCAAAAATATATCTACTTCCACTATTTATTTGCAGCCCTGATTAACCAAAGGAATTTATGTAAGAACTGGTGATGTAATTATGCTATGTGTGAAAAGTAAGAACAGGTGAATGGTAACTGCTGAACTGTATGATCTGGGTGTGTCGTTGGAAAAGTTTGAAATCCTTTGAGATTTCACGGACTACCGGGTTAATATGAGCACAATGTGCTAACTAAATTGCCTCGATGGTTTACTTAGTACCTTGGGTTTATATTAATTGGGTGGTTCTGTTACAGTTGGCATCAGAGCCATGGTTCAGCTATTACTGTTCATTTGGGTATTTACGAAAACAAAGAATTTGTTTTACAAAACTATTTGCCAACTTATAGTTATATAGGTGTTTGAAAACTATGAGTTTGAACTTAAGAGTGTGCCAGTGATCATATCCTTTATGCCCAGTTAAGGACTCTAGGTGGGTTAGTTAAGTACTAACTTGGGGATTGCATCATATTTTCTGTTTGTCGTGCTCATACATGGTGGATATGTATGGGGGCCGTTCACTAGAATGGTTATGCATGGATCATTTTGCCTCTACGCCAAGGTAAGGTTGGTTCAACGCCAAGGTAAGTGTGAGTTGTGAGAGCATGATCGGACACACTGTCGATCTAGGGGAGTGCTTATATGGTGCTGAATTATATACATGTTTACACATGTTTATATGAAGGTACCCTATGTGTGGGTGTCGCCTTTTGACGACTTGTTGGGTAGTATCCATCGATGGGAATGGATGTGAGTAATCGGAATTTTCACCTTGTTCGGAAGGTGTGTGGATTTTTCATCGCTTGCATTCATTGGGGGTTTGGGCTGAAATGGAATTTTCTACAGGTACACTAACTATGCAAGATCATGTAGCCCGACTATATTTCATTATATGAGAGCATGTATGTATGCCACTGTCTATAATGCTAGTATACATTGTATTCTAGGTTTGTGAGGACGTACAGAACGTGCATGCATCTTGGCATATGCTCATCTCATGTCAAATGCATCACTTCTCTCCTTATAAAATGATATTTCTCTTTTGATAAAAATCACCGACTTAACCTCCATCTCATGAGAGCCGTAATTCTGTTGTACAAATGGCACATATGAAGTGTATCAAGTCCAAGGCAACCAAGGGAAAGGTTTCGCATCAACAGCTTGCCACCCATGAGCCACGTGGTACCAAAAAGTTTCTGAAGGAATATGGAATGCCTTCTTTACTGTGGTGAATTCTGCACTCCATGGGCTATCCACGGGTAAAGAACCTCACTACCAGTGGAGTAAGGAACTAGAGAGCCAGCGTTCGAGTTTGCTCCCTGTTGAAGTAGTGATTCCCGCTAAGAGCGAAGATGCGACACTCTAGTGTGGACGTCAGTTCATTGCTCGAGGTAGGAACCCTTGAGAAGGTACGAATGTGGTTGCATACAAGGCCCTGAGGGATTTGCTTAAAGATGTCCAAATGAGGTTGCTCGTGCCACTGCCGGTGTGTTTCCTAAAGGTGACCCATACCATGTTGTGTGGCATCATCTTAGTGAGACTGCACTTGTTGGTGGTAAAGATGAAGCTCAGAACAACAATGGCCCTGCTAGTAGCGCCATGTTTGCTATGATGAAGAGCTACTCTTGCCTGGAGATTGTCACCTTTGAGAAGTGTGAGATAAAAAAAGTATATGAGGAGGAAGTAAGAAGGGTGACCATGTTGCTTGAGCAAATGACGCTTTCCAAGAATCAAGCTATTCAGAGAGAAAATGCTGCTGTCCATGAGACCTTTATGGCACAAAGCCAGTTTATGGAGCTGCTTGCCCTACTCAGTCAGTGGCAGCAGGCCTTTGATACAGTTGTGCAACAACAAAATGAAGCCTGGAACGAGGAATACCACCTGAGGGAACAAGTGATTGCCCTAGAAGTCAGTAATGGTGCTCTACAAGGAGAACTATAGTGGGTCTACAATCAGCTTCACCACAATTCTCCTGGAGCTGCTTAGGAAGGACCTCAAGTAGTGCCTAACATTGATGGTGCTAATGCTGGAACTGCAGGTGGTGTTGGGAACATGGACCACGACCATGAGGAGTAGGCCTGATGATGCATCTCTATAGGATTGATGCCTTATTTTGTTGGACCTCTATGTAATGACTTGTAGTACTAAGCAGTTGGTACAATGGTATGAGGGTCAGTGAACATGTATGATGTAGCTTGCTTTGGTGAAGTATCTGTCCTGTGTAGCCAGCAAGAACAAATACTATGTGCCTCTAATATTGTGAACTAGAACTACATTGTGCTCCAATTTGGTTCAATCTTTGTCCCTGCCAAATCGCTCCTATTCATCTCAGTCTATGATGATATGTCAACATTGGTTCTTTGTTGTCACATGCCTAGACAAATCTTTAAGCGACGATTACTTTTGATCGACCTCGGTGAATAACTTGATGGTAGAATACGTGGTAAGTGCCATGATTGTTCACCCTTGCTATCATCAATTTTGAAATCCCTGATAATTCCTTTATCTTGTCTTGTGCTCCAAGCTTAGCTGTGCAAGACATCTAGATATGACTCAGTTAAACTGGTTGATTATTCTATGGATCATAGTTTAGTAATGTGGTTTTGATTGAAGATTTTTACAGTGCCATGAATGAACCTAAGTGAAGGACCAAAAACAGCGACCAGAGGGGGGTGAATGGGAGCTAAAAACTTTTTCTTCAAAATCCCGACCAAATAGAAACACTGCCGAGCACCACCAAGCCTATGCAAAGAAAGAGGGTAGAAGCAGAGAACATAAAGCCGCTGGTCGGGAGCTAGTCAGGAACAGAAAGAAACCTTGTCGACAACTAGTTCGGACCACACTAACCACGGTGGTTGGCAACAAGACAAAAGTGGTCGGTAAACTGCTCCGGACCACGTCAAACAAAGGTGGTCGGGAATAGAGCTGGAACAGGTTGGGAACAAAACGACGCTGGTTGGGAAACTGGTCGGTACCACACAGCTCACGGTGGTCGGCAAGAAATTAGAAGCTAGTTGAGAACTGGTCAGGAACACCTGGCCTAAATTGGGAGGTGCTTCTGCGCTGCAGTACTACTACTTATTCTCCCACTTCTGCCAACAAGTTCTACAAGGACAGCAATCAGACCACCGGCGAAAGAACCAGAGCATAGGAGTCAAGGGCAGGTGTTGCTCAAACGAGCTCACTCGGCGCCTGTGCGCATGATGCTAGTGGCACTGCTGTTAGTTCTCACTCAGTCAGAAAGCAGGAAATTAAAAGAACTCAGGAAGGACACCTGATCGGAACAGCATGAACACTGCAGGAGAAATCAATAAAAGCTGGATCTGACCAGCACAGATCGATACCAGATTTTGCACAGGCAATCACAAGGGAGATGGAAAATTGTCCTCAAGAAATCAAAGCCTAATTTGAACAGAGTGGCTGGGAATCATAGATCTCGAGCGAAGAACACAGTTTTCTCCGAAACACAAATTGCTCGGTTTCTTGATGCACGAGTGGAATTGGTTCAATTCACTTCGAGATCTAGTTCATCACTTGACAAAGCATCAATTAACACAAAAAGATTGAGCCAAATCGCTCCAAAATTGACGAATCAAAGTTCGTCCAACAATACTACAAAAAGTCAATGCACCACAGAAAATAAACCAAAATCACAGATCGGCTAGAAAAAGCCCAGAGGGCACAAGGAGGATTCGGGTAAAATTAATGGGTAAAATTCTTGTTCTTGGACCTCTACAAGAACATGAATAGGAAAAGGAAAAAATGAAAAATAGGCAGAGAGCAGTGGCGGCGGCTGAGATGTGTGCAGCCGAGAGGTGGTTCTAGTGGAGGCTGTCCATTCCTATTTATATGCCTACTATATAATACCACTTCTTCCCCTAGGTATTATTAGAATGAACCACCTAGCCAAGGGCACTGTGGTCCAACTTAGGATTTCCTGATCCGACGACCACCGCGCCTTCTCACCGGTAGCCTTGCCTCGACGCAATCTCCCCGATGCCGCCACATGCCGTCCATCTACATCAGGACCACCCGGGTTTTGAGGCGCAAACCCGCGAAACCCGCCGAAGATGGTTTTGAGGGCAAACCACAGAACCTTCCATGAGTATCGTACCTCGTACGCATCCCCCGCCGATGGTTTTAAGGACAAACCACCAAACCTCCTCACTTGTAGCGTAGCCTATATGCATCCCCGCCGATGGTTTTGAGGACAAACCACCAAACCTCCTCATGAGTAGCGTAGCCCATACGCATCCCCCACCATGTACACTTGCACTTGTCGATGTCCCAAGTTTCAGCCACCACAGCTGGCCACCCAGCCATCTGGTCCCTCAGTCCAAGCCTCGCATCCGCCCTTCACTGCACCCGGTCTGTCAGCAGGACACACCCTACTTGACCTTCACCCGACCACTACCACTGCCTTCGGACTCCACACTGCACATCACAAGCCAAGAGACACATTTCAACACATAACCTTGTGCTAGGGGATCAGTAGAACCACCAAGACCGACCACCAACCAAAGTGTTAGACATGTTGACAATCGCTCATCACACTAACAAAAGATGCTACACCATGATATGGAAAATCATGTGTCCGCACTAAGATTACCCCTGTGAATTGATCAGCACATAGCTAGATTTCTAGGAACACGCTGGTATTGTAATTTTTTATCACGACCTGTTATTTCAACTACCCCTGAAATAATCCGACTTGCAACTTCCCTTGAATGATTGCGTATACATCTCTCCTTGAGATAGTCCACCAAACCACAACCCACGCAATCAGGAGCTTGATGATATTGTAGTTAATGGTGGTGAATCCTTGTCACCCCATTGGCAATGAATTGTTGCCTCATGAATCCTTCTTGATTTTGGGACAAAATGTATATAGAGAGATGCCTTCTCAAGGGTTACAATCAGATTCTCGTTAGGACAGCATTGCATCGAGGGATGATACGGTAGGTATGAGATGTGTCCGCATATACGTTATGCCAAATCCATCCAGTCGACCCTTCCTGGTTATATTGTGACCTTACAACTATCCTTGTCTTCTTCACTTCTATCTTGCACGTAATGCCTATTCGTGCAGGAACCCCCTATATCATGTGAGTAGTTTCTCAAAAGTAAGACCTATAGTGGTATCTTGATTAATAACTGAAAGTGCCACGACGAATCCGAGAGCCTCCTGTGGGTGGCCGACACATGGTTGCACTGCTTGGCACGTGCAGGTATCATAGTTATTATTCTCAACCTACTAAGGAAATTACCTTGAGGTACTATTTTGCATGACCCTACCTTGATTGTCTTTGATATTCATTAACCAGCCTGTGATGGCTTATCCACGATGACATTTTCTCCTGAAGTGCAACAGAAATCAACTCAAATAGAATAGGTCATTAACATGAACATTACTCTAACTACAAGAGATGGTAGACAAAGGACTCTACCAAGTATTTTCCCTGGAATATCACTATCTCTTGTAGAATTGTGTCTTTCTCTATGGTTTGACTAGAGATACACCCTATTTGCGTTGGGTGAGTCTTGGATGAACATCGAGATAAATGAGAGCCTTTTGTTTGGAATATGAATAAGACTAGTTGAATTCTCATTACTGTCTGGTCATTCTATCTACTCGTCTCTGAAGTGCTTTATCAATATGAACTTTGGTGTCCTTGGAGCATCTAAATCAGTGATAATTGGCCTATGGGTTTTGTCTTATCCATGGAATGATTCCCTGTTCCATGGAGCTTCTTTAAAAAGGACATAGAACTTCCCTACAACCGTTAGATCTTCTAATGCCTTGTGGAGTATCCATACTTCATGGGAATCAATGAAGGAAATTCTTCAGACAAAAACCTTTACTCAGACATTCTCGAGAATTGTCCTGACTAATGTCATGAACTTGTGCTTACAACTTAATAGTGTTCGACCATTACTCTTGTCCTTCTATGAGAATATAACGTGTCTTGTTTCCAAGGCACTAGGTCTTCTATATGGGCTGGAAGTTGGTAGCACTATTGGGATTGTACCCGGATTGTATCAAATTGCCCATATGCCAGATTTAATTGTGCGTTAGGTACACATTGTATGCATGAATTGGTATGACTATGGGTTTACCAAAGTGTTTGGTTTCAAGTGTCAAGCAATCATCCTTTGAACGTGAGAATTTGGTTTAGTAGAGGTACCTTTGGAATGAGAGACTGGCATAAATTATCCTTGGAAAAGTATTGGATAACAAACGTCAGCAAGACCATATTACGAGAATATAGGTCTTATGCTAAATTGGTAATCATAAGCCCTTCTCCAAGTATTTATTCAGATAGCAATGCTACTTAGTGGAAAGAGAAAATTAGAGATTTCTACTAAGTTAGAGAGTCAATGACCTAAGAACTTTGACTTCTACATGAGAAGATTTGGATCTCTCTAACCTAAGAACTTTGACTTCTACATGTAAAAGTTTGTACTGTCTTCGCCCAACTTGCTCATGTCGGCATTTTATTAGTCAATGTTCCTATGAAGGGCTATGTCAGTATTGAACTTGCTTCAAGGAATCTTATGTTGTCACACATTTTGATGTGAACTAGGGTTCCCGATCTTCCGAAAGGTTCTAATAACTCTCAATTGGGTGGAATCACGACACAATTTGATCCGGCTTCCGAACAACTCGGCTCTGAACCTCGCAATCGCAGCACCATGTCTTCTCTGGTTATCGACCATCGAAGCACAGTCGACCTCACCAAGAAGGCTGAGTCCTTTGCCTGCTAATCGAAGAACACAAGCAAGAACATGAAAGAATGCAACCAATTGCAGATGAATGATTAATCTCACGAGTTGGGGTCTCACAAACCGACGGCACGGCGAAACTGTTGTGAACAGAATAATCTTAGCAAAATCCAAAACCTAACAAGAGAGGTGGCGGCTGGTTATAGAGGTCTAAGGGTCATCGCCACCCCTGGACGCGCCACCTAATGGGCTCAACAACGATACACGGCCCAACGGACCAAAAACGGTGACGCAGCACCGGAACAGATTCTGGATGCTAACTTGTTTTGATGATTCCCAATGACTCTGAAGGAATTTTGACCTCAAACCAATGCCATTGGCTTCCTTATGAAATTATCTTTCCATCCATAGGTGGATCATCAAAAACGAAGTTCGGATGCGTCTTGGGCGTCCACTTTACTCCACACTAGTCTTGGACTCCGAAACAGGCTCGAAGTCGACTCGGTTTGGGCCTCCACCTTGACTTGGGCGCCCTTGCTGGTCCTCCATGCCTCCAAGCCATCCCTTATGCATCCCTTGGTCCTCTCCATGATTCCTAAGTACAATATAATCATTAGGTAGCAATCTATTCTCAAAATCATAAAAAGACTTCCTTAAAAACGAGCTCACCTGTAAATTTAATTGTCGTGCGCGAGCTCTTGTGATTGGACCTTGAATGTCCAGCGGAGGATCATCTTGTGCATTCAATGGAGTGATGTCCTCATCATCCTCCCCCTCTTGAATTGGAGTCGTCCTCGACTCAAGGTCATCTTCTTCTCCCAAATACGGCTTCAAATCTGAAATGTTGAAAGAAGGACTAACCCCAAACTCGGGTGGCAACTCAAGTTTGTATGCATTATCATTTATTTTCTCAATAATTTTATAAGGACCAGCAGCTCTTGGCATTAATTTTGACTTACACAGCTCTGGAAACCTATCTTTTCTCAAATGTAACCATACTAAATCACCTGGTTCAAGTTTAAGTTCTTTTCTACCTTCACTACCAGCAATTCTATACTTTTCATTCATCTTTTCAATATTTTCTTTAGTGGTTTCATGTAACTTACGAATAAATTCAGTACGTGCACTAGCATCACTATGCGTTCTTTCATTGGTAGGTAAAGGCAAAAGATAAATTGGAGAACGAGGGTTAAAACCATACACTACCTGAAAAGGACTTACCTTGGTGGTAGAATGTGTCGCCCGATTGTAAGAAAACTCCACATGAGGCAAACATTCTTCCCACATCTTTAAATTTTTCTTCAAAACAGCTCTCAGCATGGTGCCCAAAGTGTGGTTCACTACCTCTATTTGTCCATCTATTTGTGGGTGACAAGTTGTTGAAAACAACAATTTTGTGCCCAACTTATTCCATAGAGTTCGCCAGAAGTGACTCAAAAATTTGGCGTCGCGATCTGAAACAATAGTAGACGACATACCATGCAAACGAACAATATCTTGGAAAAAGAGGTCAGCAATATGAGTTGCATCATCACTTTTATGACATGGTATAAAATGTGCCATCTTAGAAAATCGATCCACAACCACAAAAATACTATTCCTTCCCCTCTTGGTCCTAGGCAATCCTAAAACAAAGTCCATCAAAATATCTGTCCAAGGAATAGAAGGAACAGGAAGAGGCATATACAACCCATGTGGATTCAAGCAAGACTTAGCTTTTTGACATATGGTGCAGCGTGCCACGAACCGCTCAACATCTCTCTTCATCTGTGGCCAAAAGAAATGTGTGGCCAAAACAGCTACCGTCTTTTTAGCACCAAAATGGCCCATCAATCCTCCTCCATGCGCTTCCTGTAGCAACAAAAGATGAACAGAACCAACTGGAATGCATAGACAGTTAGCTCTAAACATAAATCCATCATTTATCACATACTTGTTCCACGTACGGCCCTCTTTACAATTCAGCAACACATCTTTAAAATCAGGATCAAGCGCATATTATTCTTTTATTGTTTCAAGCCTAAAAATCTTACAATCAAGTTGGGAAAACATAGTATATCGTCTAGACAAAGCATCAGCAATTATATTATCCTTTCCTTTCTTATGTTTGATAACATAAGGAAAGGATTCAATAAATTCAACCCACTTAGCATGTCGACGATTCAGATTATTTTGAGAACGAAGATACTTAAGTGATTCATGATCTGAATGTATAACAAATTCCTTAGGCCACAAATAATGACGCCACGTCTCTAAAGAACATACAAGAGCATACAATTCCTTATCATACGTAAAGTAATTTAAAACAGAACCATGCAATTTTTCGCTAAAGTATGCCACAGGTTTACCATCTTGCATCAAAACACCTCCAATGCCAACTCCACTAGCATCACATTCTAACTCAAAAGTCTTACCAAAGTTTGGAAGTTGCAGCAATGGTGCGTGTGTAAGTTTATCTTTTAATGTCTCAAATGACTCCTCTTGTGCCTTACCCCATTGGAACACCACGCCCTTCTTTGTCAACTCATGTAATGGGGCAGCAAAGATGCTGAAATCCTTGACAAAGCGACGGTAGAAACCTACAAGACCAAGAAAACTCCTCACCTGTGTGATGGATTGGGGTACTGGCCAGCTCCTAATGGCTTCAATTTTTGTCTCATCCATCTCAATTCCCTGTGGAGTAACAACATATCCAAGAAAAGAGACTCGATCCGTGCAAAAGATGCACTTCTCAAGGTTACCAAATAAGCGTGCATCGCGTAAAGCATTAAAAACAGCACGCAAGGATCCATATGTTCATCCAAAGACTTGCTATAAATCAAGATATCATCAAAGTAAACTACCACAAATCGCCCAATAAAAGCCCTTAAAACTTCATTCATCAATCTCATAAAAGTACTAGGTGCATTAGTTAAACCAAAAGGCATTACTAACCACTCATATAATCCGAATTTAGTTTTGAAAGCTGTTTTCCATTCATCTTCAAGTTTTATTCTAATCTGGTGGTAACCACTACGCAAGTCAATTTTAGTGAAAATTACAGAGCCACATAACTCATCAAGCATGTCATCAAGCCTAGGAATAGGATGACGATATTGAATAGTAATATTATTAATGGCTCTACAATCAACACACATGCGCCAAGAACCATCTTTCTTAGGAACCAAAATCACAGGAACCGCACAAGGACTAAGGCTTTCTCATACATACCCGCGGTCCAAAAGCTCTTAGACTTATTGCTGAATCTCCTTAGTCTCTTCAGGGTTGGTTCGATAAGCAGCACGGTTTGGCAATGTCGCTCCCGGAATCAAATCAATTTGATGCTCTATTCCTCTCATAGGTGGCAGCCCCAGGGGTATCTCAGCTGGAAAAAACATCCTCATACTCCTGCAAAAGGTTAGTGACAGCAGGAGGTCTTGAACTAACAACATCATCAAAAGAAAACAAAGCTTGTTTGCAAACCAAAGTATAGCAAATATCATCATCAGAAATTTCAGCAAGGTCATATTTTCTTGCAAGCATAACACCACCCTTCAATTTAATTTCCTCGACCATAGAATTAGGTGTGAACTTATCCTTTTTAGGTGGGTAAATAGAATTTGCAACATGCTAATTTTTAGATTTAACATCATGTAAACTAGCAGCTCGTTCTTTATCAGCTTGTACAATTTCAGCTGGGGTCATTGGCACCAAAGTAATTTTCTTTCCTTTATTAACAAAAGTGTATGTATTACTTCTACCATGATGAACAGCATCATTATCAAATTTCCAAGGGCGACCCAATAAAAGTGAACAAGCTTCCATAGGTACTACATCACAATCAACGAAATCAACATAGGTACCAATGGAAAAAGAAACTCTGCAAGTTTTTGTTACCTTAGCCTTACCGGAATCATTCAACCACTGAATATGGTACGGATGGGGATGTGGGCGTGTAGACAAGTCAAGCTTCTTGACCAAATCTGAACTCACCAAATTATTGTAGCTATCCCCATCAATGATGACATGTGCTCGCCGGTTGTTGATGACAAAGAAAATTTAGAACAAATTGTGGCGTTGCAGCTTCTCAGGTTGTTGTACTTGTGCGCTAAGCACTCGCTGCACAATGACACTCATGTAGGCTGATGTGTCCTTGCTACCAAAGACCTCACCTTCTTCTTGAACATCTTGTTCTTCATCATCATCTTCCACGTTAGAGGTGCTGATGTACCCATCCTCTGTAGGAATGTATGCCCGCTGACTTGGACAGTCCTTTTGCACATGTCCGTAACCATGGCACCGATGACACTGAATGCTAGGAGTGCGTCCTGTTGAGGCAACAGAAGATGCACTCTTTGATGGTTCCTGCACTAAATTTTTACCTGAACCAGAAGGTTGCGCAGAAGACATCCTCTTGTTCGCTGGTAGAAGCGCGCGGAAGGAGGATGCCTTGGGAAACCCCAATGATGCTCTCGTGCGTGGTGTGTATGAGGTGCCAGCCTTACTCTTGGCCTGCTTATCTCGCCCCTGCAATTCCTTCTCTGCAAGCATAGCAAATTAAAACAACTGGTTGACAGTGTTAAATTCCTTATAATCAACTATGTCCTGAATTTCCTCCCTCAAACCCGCATAAAAACGAATAATAGAATCCTCAGTTCCCTCCACTATGCCACAACGCATCAAACCTTTTTGAAGTTCACCATAATAATCCTGCACAGATTTATGTCCCTGTTCTAAACGCATTAGTCTTTTACGTAGGTCTCTATGATATGATGGTGGCACAAATCTATCATGCATAGCAAACTTGAGTTCTTCCCATGTATGAGGTTGGCAATTATCTACAACTAAACCAGTCCACCAAATGATAGCAAAATCTTTAAATTCACTAGTGGCTTGTCTAATGCGATGTTGCTCAGGCACAAGATGGGCACAGAATTTTTGCTCTACTGTCATCTCCCAATCAAGGTATTCCTCGGCATCATAATGTCCCAAAAAAGAAGGTATGGTAAATTTAACCTTAGCATAAGGATCATCGGGAGCATGAATATGATTACCTCGGTGGCGTTTGAAATGTTGAGCGCCACCCATACCTATGGTATTTGTGCGAAGATGATGACGTAATCTATTTTCTCTTGTTGCTGCTCTATCAACATTACCATCAGCATCATATACCTCATCGCCAGCATTGCTGCCATCATTATTTTCTTCAGGTGGTGGCGGTTCTTCTAAAGCAGTTACCCTATCGGTCAGCATTGACAATCGTTTATCCAATCTCTCAAGGTTGTTGCCAATCTTGAGATCAATGAGTGCAGCAGTTACAGCCTTGGTAACTGTCTTGTTCAAGTCCTTCTGAGCATTGTTTATAACAGATTGTAGTTGCTCTTGGCTGACACTCTGAAAACTCTTTGGGTGAATTCTCTCCCTCATCACCTGCCATTGTAGACACAAAACACAAGCAGCAAACAGTGAAAGTTATCCCTAATAATCCTCTACAAATGTGGAGTGGTGCCTCTCAAATTTAGAGCAAAAGGCAACACCTTAACAAGTTTTGACCGGTTCTTACCAGCAAGGCACGGATAGACGTAGCACTGAGATTACGGGTGTCATAACTTTTGCTGTCCAGAAGTATATGTGGGGCTTAGGAAGGCTGGCCAAAAAATATGTGAGTGGTACACAATTCAAAGACAGAAAGTAATATTGAATTATAGTCCTAATTACTTGTTCTCGTTGCTGGCCTAACGTGTTCCAAGTACCAAATGTGTGTGAACAAGGACAATGAAAGCACAAGTATGATGGAGAGACAAGTATGAATGAAGCACAAAGCACAATGTAGCACACGCAATCACAGAACAAGCAACTCCTTTTTGTTTTTCCTTTTTTTCCTTTTTTTCTCTAAACAAACTTTTTTTACACTATATTTTTAAATTTTTCTCTGAACAAGTATGACAAAAGATGCAACCACAAAAATTTTCACCTACAACAGAGGTGGAATGTGGTCTACAGAAAATCAGCACGTTCTCTGAAAAGCGTGCAAGAACCTTGTCAATTTTTTTCTTTATTTTGCTGAATTTTTTTGGCCATTCTAACTAGACCAAACAGGCCAAAGGTGAGTTTGATTGGCTCCAAATGGAGTCAAGAAGCTGCTGTAAAAATTTCAAATTTTTCTGATAAACGAGTCCAAAGTTATGCCTGTTTTACCGAAGGTATCTCAAGTTATATTTCTCGAAAGGCACAACACGGCGGCGGCAGTTAGGGCGAAGCGTCCCTAAACTCCAACACCGATCACAGCAGTACGTATTTGGCTGATGATGCAAGGAGGGCTGCGATGCAAGCAACAATGAGCGGCCGGCGACCTATCTAGGGTTTGCGCGGCGGCGAGAATTGACACAAGACGGCTAGCAGGGCAAGTCGAGTAATATGGTGGATTCGACTTGTTGTTCGGGACGGTGGAAGGGGACAACGTTGAATGGAAATGATGGGGAAAATACACGACTAGACTCTAACACAACCTAACCAGCAACAAGACCCTGACCAGGACACAAATTCAACACTACGAAATCTGACAAGAACTATGCAAAGGCCAAACGTGGTTCTAGGATAAGGGAAAAACCTAGACTAAACTGTTTTTGGCTTTTTTTTGGATTATAGGACGAAGGTGAAAACAAACTAAACTAGGGTAAGGGCGAACCTAATGGTGTACCTAAAGCTTTGATTACCACTTGATGTGAACTAGGGTTCACAATCTTCCAAAAGGTTCTAATAACTCTCGATTTGGTGGAATCGCGACACAATTCGATCCGGCTTCCGAACAACTCGGCTCTGAACCCCGCAATCGCAGCACCACATCTCCTCTGGTTATCGGCCATCAAAGCATAGTCAACCTCGCTAAGAAGGCTAAGTCCTTTGCCTGCTAATCGAAGAACACAAGCAAGAACACGAAAGAATGCAACCAATTGCAGATGAATGATTAATCTCACGAGTTGGGGTCTCACAAACCGACGACGCGGCGAAACTGTTGTGAACAGAATAATCTTAGCAAAACCCAAAACCTAACGAGAGAGGTAGTGGCTGGTTATAGAGGTCTAAGGGTCGTCGCCACCCCTGGACACGCCCCCTAATGGGCTCAACAACGTTACACGTCCCAACGGACCAAAAACGATGACGCAGCACCGGAACAGATTCTGGATGCTAACTTGTTTCGATGTTTCCCAATGACTCTGAAGGAATTTTGACCTCAAACCAACGCCATTGGCTTCCTTATAAAATTATCTTTCCATCCATAGGTGGATCATCAAAAACAGAGTCCGGATGCGTCCTGGGCGTCCACTTTACTCTAC
The DNA here is from genome assembly GCA_023333625.1 of Bothriochloa decipiens. NCBI lineage: Eukaryota > Viridiplantae > Streptophyta > Magnoliopsida > Poales > Poaceae > Bothriochloa > Bothriochloa decipiens. Next base: position 1,480,369 of record CM041644.1, read on the forward strand.
ACTAGTCTTGGACTCCGAAACAGGCTCGAACTCGACTCGGTTTGGGCCTCCACCTTGTCTTGGGCGCCCTTGCTAGTCCTCCACACCTCCAAGCCATCCCTTATGCATCCCTTGGTCCTCTCCATGATTCCTAAGTACAATATAATCATTAGGTAGCAATCTATTCTCAAAATCATAAAAAGACTTCCTTAAGAACGAGCTCACCTGTAAATTTAATTGTCATGCGCGAGCTCTTATGATTGGACCTTGAACGTCCAGTGGAGGATCATCTTGTGCATTCAATGGAGTGATGTCCTCATCACATTTCACCTTGTCTTCTTCCACACATGTTCTGGGTGATAATGTAGAAAGTATTGCAGGTGCTATCCTTATTGACAGCAAACTTGATTTGGATTTAATTTGGCGGGTGTTCAAACCTCTTTTGCCCTGCTTCTTAGTGATAAATCCTTTAGGATTTTGAAGCACCTTTAGACGTATTTGATGATGTGAATAGCAGATTTCCTCACATTCAACCCTTCGACGCCTCCCCCAAACGGGCAGTTGTCAGTCCTATTTTGTGATAGCCTGCCCTAGTGAGTTGTAATCTTAGGTTTAATGCAAGTGTATATCACACTATTCTTGTCATCTTCAGACTTCAAATTGATGAAAAGGATTTGACCTCACCTTGGAAGTATGGGATAAGTTAAAAAAATATCTTCGGATGGAAATGATAGGAGGAAAGGTGATTATATGGGCAATTAAGCATTTCAAGTGTCGATCGACAAATTATGTTTGAAAAGCCAGTTGCCTTGCTTACTCAGCATTTTAAAATCCTTCTGAAGCTCAATGGTTGCATCAAGTCAACCAGGTGAGAATCGTTGCATCCCTGGGGGACCCACCTGTGCACTGTTCCCGCGTGACCGTGGTGCCGCACTTGTAACACCTACATAGTGTGTCCTCCTCCTTTTGTCTGCAGCCCGATCGGTCCTCGCGCCTCGTCCTTGTCCCTGTACTGGGCCCGTTCTCTTTCTTCTTCTTGGCTATGAACCCAGTTGCTCACATGCTTCTCCACCGAGCGAATCCATTCCCCCCTTTATCTTCCCCACGCCTAAGCTCGAGCATCGGAAGCCTGCCATGGCCTATCATCTGCTTGCTCAGTGACTCGTCTTCAACCCACTTACACCAGCCTTCCCTTCTGATATACTGCATCACCACCTCTGTCGCTCCACTGTGGATGCCGTTTTGCGCATCTCTTCATCTCCGCATCCCAAAAATCTGAAGCAGTGCTCAGAGAAGATAAACCTGAGGAGCAGCCCAGTTAGAAAGAGAGAGCAATCAAGAGCAAAGTTGCAACATCTATTGATTGCTCATGGATCTAGTATCGCCATCTCAAAGAGAAGGAAAGATATGTATTTCATGGAAGAAGATCTAATCTGCTTTGGATTGATCTTGATGGTTGGGTTCACGATGATCGGGTTCACACTCGCTGTTTTTCTTGATCCTGTGGACCTTTTTCATGTTCTGAATCACATTTTCTTGTTGTTCCTCCACTGTCCCCACCTCAGTCGATATCTGGATTAAGTCAATGGTTATTATACATTGCTCATTGCCATGTTCTCTCCAAATCCTGAATGGCTTGGAAATCGAAGTCGTGTAATCCTCGATGTAAATCCCAGATCTTGAAATGAAATTATATTTGCTTCTTTCCCCACTTCCTGCTCCAAATCTAGAGACGAGATTACTCTAAGAGGGGTAGGCTGTAACACCTCATGTGTTAATCACATCTTTGCACTCATATCATGGGCATAATCATAACATTTGTATGGTGATCACATAATTGGGCCATGATGTTTGATGTTTGCTTGTTTATATTTTCAAATAGAATATTTGAAATGCTAGGTTGTGGTTTGCTATGTAATTGATGCTTGGATTGATTTGATATATGTTTATAATGCTGCTAGGATCAATTCATGTGTTGGTCATTTGACCGAAAAGATTTAGTTTGAAATCTAGATTACTTCTGCCTAAAGTGTGATTTCAATCCCTCTTCAAAAGGGCTATTTACATTGCTTATCTCAAGATGGACCCTTAATATGTTTCATAGAGAAAACTATTTGGAGCAAACTTCCTATTTTCACCAAATCATGAAAATGCTTTTAGGCCTTCAGAAAGGGAAAAACAGTGGGTAGAGTATTAGAAATTAACATTTTTATAATTTAAATTTGACCTAAATTCACATTTTAAAATCTAGGCCGAATTAGCAAAAACTTCCTATCTATTAAATGTTCTATTCATTGAATGGAGCAACTTTAGTATTCAAAGGTTTTTCAAAATATTGATTCGTTTGAAAACTGTAGCTGGTCAAACTTTTAGTTCAAATTAAAAGGTGGTGGGACCGCAGCGATGGCGCCGCTTTTCCCCTTTCCCCACCTGTCATCCCCTCCCCCTCACTTTTCCCCTTTCCCCTATTTTATGTTGCTGAGCCGGCCACAGCGATGGCGCCACTGCGCCGCTGCTGCCTGCCTGCTCGCCTTCCCTCCTCCGCACTCGAGCGCGTATGCGGCCGCTCCGCCATCATCACCCCGTGCCCAATCTCTGCACCGCCTGCCCCGTCGCTGTCGTTGTTTCCCCTGCCACGGCTGATGGTGATCGGACGCCACCATCATGCTTCGCTGGCCATCCCACTAGGCCCAGCCAGGTACAACGCAACGCGCAGCGCACGCACATGAGCTGCACTTGAGTACCCACATGCACGAGCTGTTTCCCTTTTGCCCATGACCTGCCGCGCCATCTGGTTCAAATTGGATGCCCCAGCTACCCATTTCCTCCTTCTTGTTCACTCACTGCCTTCCACTCCTCATCTTCTTCCTCCACGGACAGAGATGCAGGGCGCCATTGCCGCTGCTGAAGCTCTGCCATCGTGGAGCCGCCACCTCGCCGTGTCGTTCCTCGTCTTAGCCCACAATAGAGCATCACCACCGCTCGCTCCACCTGCCAGCATAAGCAGCAGCCATAACCGTCATGGGTGATGGCCAAATCGGCCATTTTCCCTTCCACCGCTAGGAGCAGAGCTCCATCAAGCTCACACCCGCACCGCCATCCACGTTCCTTCTCCTCCTCCTTTTCTGGTGAGTGCATCAACTTCGCCTCGATGCGGTGACCGAGAAACCCTAGCTAGACCGGCCGACGGAGCCCCAACCCACCACCTCAACGCGTCGCACCGTCGTGGAGCCACAAGTTCCCGTGACTGGGCTGCCTCGCGCCACTTCCGTCCGCGCTGGTGACACCAATGGGTATGCATCGACCCCTAGCAGCGCCGCCACCACTCCCACACCGCCAGCGCTGCCCCTGCCAGCTGGGAATGACGAGCTCTGGCGCTTCCCCTGTTTCCAATAGGATAAAGTGCAGGGTTTGATCTGCAAAGTTGCCTAAGTGAAAGTACTTTAGATCTGGGCTTCGTTAATTTTTGGAAAGTACAGGGTTCTCGATGTAAAGTGTCTATTTTGGTTTTATTAACAAATAGATTTCCAGATTATTTGTCAATGCTTGTTTAATTCATAACTTGATGGATAATGGTCTAAATCGAGTGATTCAAGTTGCAATATTTTTCTTATGAGTAGATCTATGCATGAAAAATATTATGTGATGCTTTTATAGGACTTTTCTATGTAGATTTATTTATGTGATTTAATTCCTGATATCTTGGAAAATGCATAAGTAATTATACAGAGCTCATAAAAATGTGATTCTTGGTTTGTTAGTCTTGTGTTGGCATGCTCTAACTATGAAAAATATATCATAAAGGCCCCGTCCGATGTCTCGGCCCTCTTGTCATGTTGAATGCATGCCCTACAGATAGCTGGAAGGGTGCGATCATCCGACCGCGAAGCCTTGAGTTCTGTTTGGGCTGGGTTTCGACCGAGTTGAGCGCATCGTACTGGAGATGGCGTGGGTGGCCACGGGGGTGCAGAGAGTGAGTCCGAGGTCAGGGAATGCCCTTGTTAAGGTAGCCGGGCAGCCCCCGCAGCCCCCGGGTACAATGGTATCTATTGAACCCGCGACTAACTTTTACCCAAACAGTACTAATGTGACCTAAGGCGACCAAGGAACAGGTTGTCTGGGTTTGTGTGGGGAATACCTCGCCAGTTGGTTTGCAATCAATTATAATCACCATCGTTCCTAGATAGTGAACACTAACTTGAGCACCGGCATCGTAGTAAAAACTTGAACAAAGAGATGAGATGGTTATGATGTTGATGCTAAAAGATGCTCAACTGGAAATGGTTACTATTCTTGCTTGTTAATTACACCATGACTGTTTAGATCAGGTACTAATCTAGCATGATCAGATTAATGACATTAAAATGCAATAATAATTGTTCTTAATAAGCTCAAGCTTTTGTGCAAAAAAGTGAGTCAGCTAGCCTCGTTATATGGCCTTGCATACTCTTTGGAGTCACTTTATTTTTGGTTTATGACGGGTAAGTCTAGCTGAGTACATTCTCATACTCAGGGTTTTATTCCCACTTGTTACAGATCATAAGATTTTTGTTGTGCCGACAAGATGGACTTGTATCCCACTATGGGAAGATTAGACCTTGGGCAAGGTCATCTCTTATATCTCACCTAATTGCTGTTGTTGGATGTCAACCCTGATCTAGCAATGTATTTCAAATCATAGGTGTGAGTATATGTCAAAAATATATCTACTTCTACTATTTATTTGCAACTTTGATTAACCAAAGGAATTTATGTAAGAACCGGTGATGTAATTATGCTATGTGTGAAAAGTAAGAACAAGTGAATGGTAACTGCTGAACTATGCGATCTAGGTGTGTCGTTGGAAAAGTTTGAAATCCTTTGAGATTTCATAGACTACCAGGTTAATATGAGCACAATGTGCTAACTAAATTGCCATGGTAGTTTACATAGTACATTGGGTTTATATTAATTCGGCGGTTCTATTACAGGGCATGCAATGACCACACCATCATCTGCTAGCTTCCCCTGTTCCTGTCAGACACGGCTTGGGGGTGGCTCGAGGACCTCCCCCCAACCAGATCCACGATTGGAGCGACCTCGTGAGGGTGTTCGAGGGCAACTTCAAGGGGACCTATTTGTGCCCAGGCAACAAGTGGGACCTCCAAAACTACAAGCAGAAGCCGAAGGAGACTCTCCATGTTTTCGCTCGACGCTTCTCCAATCAACATACCGAACTCCCCTATATTTCCGATGAAGATGTCATCCAGGCATTCATTGCCAGGACTACATGCAGGGAGCTAGTCCATGAGTTGGGGCACAACACCCCCAAGACCGCCAACAAGCTGATGTACATCGTTGCCAGCTACACCGCAGGCGAGGAGGCCGTTGGCGCGTTCTTCGATGGCAACCATGGTAAGGGGAAGGCCAAGGAGGGCGATCCTGGGAGCTTGAACCAGGCCGCCAAGAAGAACAATAAGAAGAAGAAGAAGAACCAGTGAGGCAAGTGTGAGGCCGTGGCCGACTACCTTGTTGCCACCGCCGAGCGCAAGAAGCCTTGAGGTCCCCCCGAGAAGGGCCTCTTCGATGAGATGCTGAAAAAGCCATGCCCCTATTATAAGGGGCCCACCAATCACAACCTCAAGGACTGTTGGATGCTAAAGAAGTACTTCGAGGGCTTGGGGCTCAAGAAGGACGATGAGAAGGAGGGCTTGAAAGACAAGGGTGGTGACAAGGATGAGGAGTTCCCCGATGTCTGAGATTGGTTCATGATCTACGGGGTACCCTCGACTCGTCTCACCGTGCGGCTCTCAACTCCCCTCTTCCTCGACTCGTCCGAGACGGCCATCATGTTCGACCATGGTGACCACCGAGAGCACATCCCCAACCCGGGGTGGTGCCCGCTCGTCATCAACCCCATCATCGCCAACGTGCGCCTAAGGTGCCCATGGACGGATGCAGCAGCCTTAACATCATCTATGCCGAGACCCTTGATCTCCTCGAGATCCCCTGCTCCTAGCTTCAACCTAGTGCGGGGGGTTTCCACGAAGTTGTGCCAGGACACCGCGCGATGCCCATTGGCCGCATCAATTTACCCGTCTGCTTCGGTACCCCCGCGAACTTCAGGAAGCAGACCCTCTCCTTCGAGGTGGTTGGGTTTCATGGAACCTACCACGCCATCCTAGGGCGCCCCTGCTATGCCAAATTCATGGCGGTCCCGAACAACACCTACCTCAAGCTCAAGATGCCAGGCCCCAAAGGTGTCATCTCCATTGGGCCATTGCACAAGCACGCCTAAGAGTGCGATGTCGAGTGTGTCAAGAATGGCGAGGCCGTCTTGGAGTCGCTGACCCTCACTTTGACCCTCAATGACTTCACCAAGGAGATGCCTGACCCTAAGCGCCACGTCGGGAACTTTGAGCCCGCAAAAGACACCAAGTCCATGCTCCTCGGCCCCAGCAGCTTCGACAGGAAAGCGGTGAAGATCAGCACTGCCCTCAACCCCAAATAGGAAGCAGTGCTCGTCGACTTTCTCCATGCGAACGCTAACATTTTTGCGTGGAGTCCCTCGGATATGTCGGGCATACTGAGGAAAGTCGCCGAGCATGCCTTGGAGATCCAAGCCAGCTCTAGACCGGTGAAGCAATGCTTACGCCGCTTCAATGAGGAAAAGCGTGAGGTCATCACGAAGGAGGTTCGCAAGCTTCTAGAGGTCAGTTTCATCAAGGAAGTTCATCATCTTGAGTGGTTAAGAAAAAGAGTGGGAGTTGGAGGATGTGTGTAGACTATCCAGTTTAAATAAAGCATGTCCAAAAGTTCCCTTTCCTTTACCTCGAATTGATCAAATCGTTGATTCCACTACAGGATGTGAAACTCTTTCTTTTCTCGATGCCTACTCTGGTTACCATCAAATCAAAATGAAGGAGTCCAACCACCATGTGACTTCCTTCATCACCCCGTTTGGTATGAACTGCTATGTTACCATGCCCTTCGGCCTTCGAAATGCTGGGGCAATGTACCAGTGATGCATGCAGCACGTGTTCGGGGAGCACATCGGACCAACGGTCGAGGCCTATGTCGATACATTGTAGTCATGTCCAAAAAAGCCGATAACCTTATTGACGACCTCGAGATTGCCTTCGGGTGCCTCAAGGCCAACAACATCAAGCTAAATCTAGAAAAAATTATCTTTGGTGTCCCCCAAGGCATGCTCCTGGGATTCATCGTCTCTGAGTGTGGCATCGAGGCCAACCCGGAGAAACTATCGGCCGTCACTAAGGTGGGTCCAATTCGAGATCTGAAGGGTGTACAGAAGGTCATGGGCTACCTTGCGGCCCTAAGTCACTTCATCTCCCACCTTGGAGAAAAAGCACTGCCTCTGTATCATCTCCTAAAGAAATCCGAACACTTCTCATGGACCATCGAGGCCGAAGAAGCTCTCGTTAAGCTCAAAACCATGCTGTCCAACCCTCCGATCCTCGTACCTCCAACCAAGGGCGAGCCCCTCCTCCTCTACATCGCCATGACTACTCACGTGGTCATCACGACCATCGTTGTCGAGAGAGCCGAAGAAGGGCACGCTCTGTCGGTGTAACGTCCAGTATACTTCATCAGCGAGGTACTCTCAGAAACCAAAGTGCGCTACTCCTAGATCAAAAAGCTGATATACGCCATCGTGCTGACACAACACAAGCTCCAACACTACTCCTCGTCCATCCGGTGACCGTGGTATCTTCTTTCCCCTCGGGGAGAGTTGCCAAGTGGGCGGTCGAGCTCATGGGCGAGACCCTAACCTTCACGCCACGCAAAGCCATCAAGTCCTAGGTACTAGTAGATTTTATTGCAGAATGGAATGACACTCAGCTACCTCCCACTCAGATCTAGGCGGAGTTGTGGACGATGTACTTCGATGGGTCCTTGATGAAAATAGTAGCAGGTGCGTGCCTGCTCTTCATCTCGCCCCTCAGAGTCCACATGCGATACGTCATATAACTCCACTTCACCACCTCCAACAACGTCACGTAGTATGAGACCCTCATCAATGGCTTACGCATCACCATCGAGCTCAGGGTTCGACGCCTCAATGTTCATGGCGATTCATAGCTCGTGATCGACCAAGTCATGAAGGCCTCAAGCTGCCACGAGCCCAAGAAGAAGGCCTACTGCAAGGAGGTCCGCAAGTTGGAGGACAAGTTCTACGGCCTCGAGCTTAACCACATCACATGAAGGTACAATGAGGCTACAGATGAGCTGGCAAAGATTGCATCAACTCGAGGTACCATCCCACCAGATGTTCTCTCAAAGCACCTGTACGAGCCCTCCGTCGATCTAGGCGCAGGGGAAAGAGCCGCAACATAGATAGTCAGCCCCTCTCCCTCGACTGAGGCCCCCTCGACTGGGTCGAGGCCATGGAGATCGAGGGGTCGCCTCCTCCACCAACCCCCGAGCTGGACTGGCATACTCCCTTCCTCGACTGCCTTATTCGAGGGAAACTTCCAGAAGATCGGATCGAGGCCCGACGGATCGCTCGATGGGTCAAGACCTACGTCCTCTATGGTGATGACAATGAGCTCTATCGACAAAGCCCCATTGGGGTCCTTCAGCACTGCATTACCATCAAGGAGGGAAGGAAGCTGCTCAAAGACCTACACTTGGGGGCTCGTGGCCACCACGCTACTCTGAGGACCCTTGTTAGAAATGTCTTCATGCAAGGCTTCTACTGGCCAACCACAGTCTCCGATGCTATCAACCTCGTTCGCTCCTGCGAGAGGTGCCAATTCTACATGAAGCAGACCCACCTCCTAGCTCATGCTCTATAGATGATCTCCATTACATGGCCATTCACGGTTTGGGAGCTCGATCTCGTGGGGCTACTAAAGAAGACAACTAGGTGTTACACCCATCTTCTCGTAGCCGTCGACAAGTTCTCCAAGTGGATCGAGGCTCGGCTCATCACCAACATTCAGTCCGAGTAGACAGTGCTATTCTTCACCGACATCATCCATCGCTTCGGGGTCCCTAACGTCATCATTACCAACAACGGCACACAGTTCATCGGTAAGAAGTTCCTAGATTTCTGCGACCACCATCGCATCCATGTGAACTGGTCCACCGTCGCTCATCCTAGGGCCAAACCTAGGTCAAGCATGCTAACAGCATGATTTTACAAGGTCTTAAGCCTCGGATCTTCAATCGGCTGAACAAGCATGGCAAGAAGTGGGCTGCTAAGCTGCATTCAGACCTATGGAGCCTAAGGACAACGCCAAGTTGAGCCATGGGGTTCACCCTGTTCTTTATGGTCTATGGGTCTGAGGCCGTCCTCCCCACCGACCTTGAGTACGGGTCCCCTCGACTGAAGTCCTATAACAAGCAGACGAACGAGGAAGCACTCGCGAATGCCGTCGACCAACTCGAGGAGGCTCGAGACATGGCTCTCCTTAATTTCGTGAGATACTAGCAGAAGCTCCGATGGTACCATAACAAACACATGAGTAAGTGGGATCTCCAAGTCCACGACCTCGTCCTCCATCGACAGTAGAGCAACAAAGGCCGCCACAAGCTAACTACACCATGGGAGGGCCCCTTCATTGTGGTGGAGGTGTTGCAGCCCGGAACCTATAGCTATCCAACGGGAAGGGCGAAACCTTCACCAACGCATGGAACATTGAACTGCTACGTCGCTTCTACCCCTAGGGCCTTGAGGCCTTGTACATTTTCCATGTCATGAATGAATAAGAAGTACTTTCATTTACATTTCAAGTTTTTGTTCATAAGTTTAAGGTAGCTTTGACTCTACTTCATCAGAATCGAACCTCCCTCGAGGGCTACAAGGGGGAACCCCCTAAGTTCCTAAATAAATTGTACATTTCTTCAAAACTCGAGGTCTGTTCTTCCTTATACACCTTAATATGTGTTCTTACTTAGTCAAAAATTCCATGAAAGTGTCCCAAGGGTCGAGGGCTATTGAGCTGTGAGATCGCCTACACCCTTGCGCTATGGTACCTCCACTCACTCCCCCCTTTGAGGGGTACTACCATGCACCGAGTTTACTAAGCGAGGACACAATCGGGCTAGCAAGAAAGAAAAGGACTTAAAACTCGCAAAATATATATCAATGTAATGTTTCATAAGGCCACCGAGGCCACACCATCACGGCTCACAAAACTAACCTATTACATGAGCCTTCCTGCCCAGATTTGGCTCACAGGTCACCTTCTTCACCATCAATGTCAGGAGGGATGACCTCGGGCTCGAACAGCTTCACCAACTCACCCCCAGGAACCTCAGCCGCCTCGACCAAGGCTAAGTGCATTTTGTGGTTTTCGACCTCAGACTTGTTGGGGTCGGAGATGAAGCCGTGGGAGACTACCCCCATGTCGTATGTGTAGCCCCAGCAGATAAAGGCCAGTGCCCTCTTCACGCCATGATGAAGCACACCGCAGATTTGCTACTGCATGACACAGCCGAGGACGTACATCTGCCAAAGGTAGGAGGTCCCGGGCACATCACCCTCGACTCTGCCTCGGGCTTGACCTCCAAGCCATCACAGACCAAGGTAATGGCACCCCGGAGCCTCTCGTTCAACTACGCCTTGGCCCAGTAGAGGTCCTGGAGTGTCTTGGCACTCTTCTGGGCCTCAAGCTTCTGTTCATTAAGATCTAAAATGAGGAAACCAAGAAAGCCACAGTGAACAAGGCACCCAAGCCCAAAAGTAAAAACCAAAAAGGAAAAACTCACCATTGAAGTGGGTCTCCAAGGCCACGTACTCATCCCGCTAGGTGGCAATCGTGTTGTTAGCCTCCGCCAAGGCATCGATTGCGTCCTTCTTCTCCGCCCTCAGCTCCTCGATCACCTTGCTGGTGCCCTTGAGGGACTTCTCTTGAAGGGTCCCCTTTAGTGTGCAACCTCGGCAGTCAAGGCCTCGTCGTGAAGGTTCACCTTCCTAATCATGACATTGAGGGAGTCGCGCTGGCGAGAAGCTTCGGTGAAGCACCCCTCGAGCTCCTTGAGGTGGGACATAGATATCTCGATCTCCGACTCGAGCGTCTTTACACGCTTTCCCACAAGGATGAGGTCCTCGAAGGTCTTCTGTGCCTCTCCTCGGGCCTTGGTAGCACCGTCCTTGGCTCGGGCCTCCTCCTCCTTGCCCTGGGTCGCCTCCTCTAAGGCTGTGGCGGCATCCTCCTGGACCCTGGTTGTCTCCTTCCTGGCTTTGGCTCCATCCTCCTTCGCCCTCACTGCCTCAGCTTGAGCTGCTTAGAGCTCTGCTCGAAGCACAGGGACCTGCTCCCGTCCATGCTTCGTCATGCAGATGAACTGTGACTTGTTCTTAGAGCACCCTCTCAAATCCTAGAAGTGGAAAACACGGGCTAGAATCAGGCATGAGACAAAAATCGACCCAACCTCAAAGTCACAAAAGAAAATCTGGAAGGCCTTAAGTAGGTCGTCAGCGGTGACGTTGACAGCCGTGTGCAAGGAATGTTGCATCTAGGCTCGGAATGCCTTGACATGTTCTCCGCCTTTGACCTCCACAGGGTCATTCATCTCGAATAGGAGCTCGTCGGGGTTCATCGGGTCCTAGAGCCGAAGAACCTCCTGGCCCCGGTGAGGGAGCTCCTTCGTTGTCTGATCGCGCACGGCCGCCATGATGCTGTCCACTAGCTCAGCCAAGCCACCGACATGATGTACCCACGTGGCCAGAGTGGGGAACGCTGACTCCCCCTCATCCCTCGATGACTCAATGTCCTTCTCCTTCTGCTTCCCCCGATCGGCAGGGAAACCAGAGGAGGGAACGACCGCTGAGCCAGGGCCATACAGGAACCCTTGGGTGGCTGACGCCCTAGCTTCCGACAGGCAAGGGAGCAGCGCCATCGCAACCTTCCCCGCCACCGATGCCTCCAGCGGAACCGCCTACAGGATCGGATGCCCGACCATCCTCGCCGCCTCCGGCAGAACATCCTTGGTCGCCAGCTCTTTTGGTTGGCTCAAGACAAATGGCTCCGGCTGCCCGTCTCCCTACCCCGTGTTCAGCGGGGCCTCCACTGTCTCCTGCTGCTGCTGCGGTGGGCTCAAGACCACCACCTCCTCTAGCTGCTATGGTGGCACGCTCGAGGACAATAGCTCCTCCTGTTCTTGTAGCTGCTGCTGGCTTGAGGACTACAACTCATCTTGCTTCTGCTTCTGCAATTGCTCCCACTACTGCCGCTCCTCCCACTGCCTCAGCCCCTATGGCCATGGCTCCCATAGCTGCTCATGTCACTGAGGGAGCTCCGTTCCTACCTCTCGGGGGGATCCACCACCCCTTCCACGTTATGAGCAGAAGGTTTGGCCCCTTCATCCTCGATGACCACTGGAACCTCCTCTGATAATCCCGGCACGAGACCGCCAGCGACGCCCTTGAGCTCGGTACTGCCGAGGGGGGCCCTGACCCGCTCCCAATCTTGGACGGTGTCACCAACCGCCACGGCCCCCAGGGCACCCAAACCCGTGACAGAGGTAGTGCCTAGCTGCTTGCCCAGAGCCATGGTGGCCTGGGCGTCCGCGAGCCAGGCAGCCTCCGCCATCTACCGGGGGCCAAAGGCGACAGCTCCTTCTGACGTCGCCATCATCACGGCAATCTCATCCTTCAACCTCTTGGCAGGCGTGGGGGTGGCCTCTTCCGTCGGACGCTTGAGCCTGAACACGCAAAGGGAAAAAATTACTAAGCACCCAGAAAATAGCAGGGGGAGAAAATAAAGATGCAATATATGAAGACTTACCCCACCGGGATGATAGGCGCCCTTGCGCGCACCTTCGATGCACTCGGGGGCCTCTAGACCCCCCTCTCGATGGGCCCTTGCCAGGACCAAAGCCGCATGGAGCTGTGGCCTGCAACATTCTTGGTGCCCTCTGCTCCTCCAAAGCCAGCTAACCCTGTGTCCATGCGCCGAGTGTCGAATATCTGGTGTGGGGCAGTGGCATGCTGGACTTGCCCCGTGACGAAGCCGGCGGAGTCCCCCCACACGTGTGCCACGGTGTCGACCCCCTGGGTCAAGGGGTCGATCGTCCTTCTCTCTCGAGACTGCTCCGAGGCCCTCGCCTCTCAGCCCTCAATAGGCGTCGAGGCCGCCCTCGATGCCTGACCCCGCCCCAACCATGTCCTGCATAATATGAACATCAGCTCAGGGGGGATCGGGCAGAAAGGCGTCAAGACGCGCCTCCACCCCTTCATCATCATTGCCCTCATCTCCATCCCCCTCCTCTTCTTTTGCTTCGCACGATGTTAGTTGAGTGCCAGGCGCTTGAGGCTCTTCTTCTTCCTCTTCTTCTTTTCTTTATCCTTATTCTTCTTTTGCTGGTGGGCAGTAAAGCGTCTCACCTAACGATCGGGCTCGTCCTCCTTGACCAGGGGCGTCGACCTCCTGAAATCTATGACCACCTGTACACAATCCCAAGATAGAGGAACATGAGGATGAGGCAAAGAAAAGAAGAACTCAAGAGTAATAGATCGGGACACTCACTAACTGGATGTGGCCATCGTCCAGCCGCATCGGGATACTATTCACATCCTCCGGCATGAAGGCGCCAGCAACCGCCCCTCTCACTCGCTTTGCAACCTCCTCGAGGGCAAGCACCTCGGTCGACATTCGGCACCCCTCGAGTGGAACCCCGGGCTCTATCTGATCTAGGCGCAGTCGGCACTTCATCAGCGGTAGGACCCTCCGGCTGTGTAACGTCGAGACGACGATCCCGGCCGTCAGGCCCCTATCGTGCAGCATCCTCAACTCATCAAAGAGGAGGTTCAACCTCGTTTGATGCGCCTTCGCCATGTCATGCGGCCAGTAGAATGGGCGTTTCTCGATAACATGCCCAGTGAAGTACGGCAGCTAGCCGTCATCATTTCGGAGGTAGAACCACTGGGTGTGCCACCTCCATGGTTGGAGATTGGCCTCGGCGGGATGTACAGCTCTGCCCTCTTCAGAGCCAGGTTGCAGCAGCCGGCATGGACCGACTTGCTGAAATGTTCCCCCTTAAAGAGATGGAGCCATAGATCCCAGTGCAGCTCCATCCCCAGGTACCCCTCATAGATGGCGATGAAAATTGCCACATTAGAGATGGCGTTGGTTGAGAAGTGCTGGAGCTCGACCTCATAGTGGTGGGTCAGTGTGTGCATAAACGAGCTCAGGGGCGCCCTAAGTCCCAGCTTGTGGAAGGTGACAAAGCTCACGATGTAGCCCGCTGGCAAATCCAGCTCCTGGTGGCTCCTCAGCGACACCCTCCACTCTAGCCAGGTGGCCGAGGTAACAGGACGGAGGAGCCCATCATCCATGAGCTTTTGCAGCTCCTACGCCATCACAGTCGATGGGAGCCAGTCATCTGTGGGGAGGATCTCCACACCCATGGGGGGAAACTAGATTCGCTCGGCGAACAGACAAGAGGGAAGATTTCCTATCTCTCTCCATTCTCTCTCTTACGCTAATGAATGGGATGGATCTGCTCTCTAGTGACTGTGGTGGAGATGGCAAGATGGCGAGGTAGGGAACAGATGGAACCCTACCCCTCGTATTTATAGGAAGACGAAAGGGCAACAGACGGATCCGGTGAGGAGGCAGGTAAATCCCTACATTTAATGCGCCTACCTAACCACTCCCTCAATTCCTAGGTACAAGAGCACGCATCGCCCACCTGTTCTTTGGCCGTTGTCCACGCCCCCACGGCTATGCCGTTCCATCTCCTGCCTAAAAAGGCACGCCCAACAGATGGGAGGAGTTATTCATGGGTGATATCTTCTACGAGAAGGAATACGGGCCCCGGCCCCATGTAAAAATCTCAAGCGAGCGAAGACTGGTCCTAGACCAGGGTTCGACTGCTGCCCTCGAGTATCTGAGTCAGGGATGACCGCGGGGAGCCGACACGAGTCCCTTGCTCGAGAACTAACTCTCGAGGCCCCTTCAGACATGTTCAAGGCAAAACAAAAAGACAACTATTGAATCCCCTCAGAGGGAGGCATCGAGCCACCGAACCCTATCGAATGGGATTGGGATCCATGTGTCCATTTGTTTGCTTCAATGAGAGCGCCTCCATGGCTGCCCGTCAACCCCTATCGAACAAGGCACGAGCTCTCATTTGGATTCCCCGATAACAGCTCACCAGAGGACATCGAGACTCGCCCATCGAGGGTAGTACGGCGCTCCTCACCTCACATCCGATCGAAAGGACTCCTGGGGATTACACGCCAAAAATCTAGGAAAGCCCTGACCACACAAGGCCCAAGGGCTCGGCTACGTTTGGCACCTCTCGATGAAAGAGGGGCAAACGTGCTCGGGGGCTTGAGTACTCGAGCTACCCCTCAATCACACACCTAAGAAAGCCCTCAGAGGAGTTCTTTACTCCTCTGATGCCTCGGGGGCTACCCCTGAAGGGTGCACTTGCGCGCACCCATCAGAGAGTGTCGGTGGTACAACTCTAGTTCAACACCATTCGGCCTCTAAGGAAAACCTACAGCACCCAACCACCACGGGGTAGGCCTCGACGGAGGAAGCTTATACCCCCCCGGGGGCTTGACCACTCGAGCGCCCCTCGACAAAGGCACATAAAGCCCTCGAAGGAGTTTTCCTACTCCTCTGAGGCCTCGGGGGCTACCCCCGAAGGGTACGCTCGCGCGCACCCATCGAAGAAACGACAAGCGCTACGACTCCAGTTCATGAGCCTCTGCGTGAGTACCAGCACTGGCACAGAGACTCGAGGGCCACTGTCGAGTAATTGTACCAGGGGGTACTCAAAACCCTCGACCAGGAGAAATAATCCCCAAGCAATTAGCACAAATCCCCGAAAAAAACTCACCACATACTAAGCCCGCGGCTCTCTAAAAAAGACAAGGTCCAATACTCAGGAAGGAAGCCATACTGGAGTGACCCATGAATGGGACGCACCAACCCATGCGTGCCCTACCTCGACGGGGGACCTCAAGTGGCGGAACTCAGCACGGGCAGTCGACACCCCCCCGTGTCAAGTGACCGAACTCCGCGCGAGCGAATGACCCCCCGTCGACAGCCACTCCCCCTTCGGCTCACCTACTTCCTGTACGGGATCCAAGACATTAAATGCTCCCACCAACTCCTGCCTAGGCTATAGCGGTGTTACATTGACCAAAGTACAAGGGTCAAATCCTTCTTTTACTGTCCATACCCGAAGAAACGGTGATTCATACTACACTATTATGCCATGCTGGGCACTGTGCCTCGTTAGGCACTCCCTCGAAATGCATTCATCAACATTCGTACCCCATTTCCGGGGGTTTGGTCTTATCCGTCCAGCCTCGGCCCCCCTCGACTTGGAACTCATCGCCTCCGGTCAGGCTCCAACCACTTTCGACGCATCATCAACAGGGACTCTCACGCCCTCCACAGGAGCTCCGGTCTTTCACTGACCATCACTGGCATCATCATGACGCACCCAGAGGACAGCCATCATCTCCAAGCACGTCACTACAGGACAGGCCATACACGGTGCACGCCTCTAAAACGACTATGACATGAATGGCATCAACCCTCGACGTCATCGCCTAGACAGCCCTAGGGTTTCCTACACACCTAAGCCTCTCCTTGGCCTATAAAAGGAGACGCCAGGGGCTAATTCGAACAACAATCGGACAACATTCTAAGGCATCCGAGCTCCATAGTTGCAAGGCATAGGCATAGCACTGCTAGGCTAAGTCTTTGTTCTCCACCTTCATTCTTATTCGCTCGCTTGTATCCCCACTGTACAAGCACTTTGGTGCAGGATAATACAATCTCTCTCCCCCCGCTGGACGTAGGGCCTCTTTCCTGAACCAGGATAAAAATCATGCGTTCATCTTGCATCACCGTCTGGATTAGGAAGCATGCAACATTTCACTCGTTGGGTTCTGTCCGCAAGACAGAACACCAACAAAGAGTATCTGCTTGTTCCTGGTGATCAAATTAAAATTTCCTACTCGACCATATCCATATGTTTGTTTTGTTATTAGTTGGAAAATTACAGGCAACAAAAGACCCTTCCTGGCATCAGTCACGGTCACAGGGAGACTTGTCTGTCATGGAATCAGATGCCAAATGAGCCAGAAATTTTCTACGCAGTAAAAAGCAATGCTTCGCTAAAAGAATTCAAATTCAAACCAAGAACTGGTGGTGCCTCAGCACTGTAAGATAGGTGCAACACTACAAGGTAAAAGTTCCCGGCCTTTCTATCCAGCACTTGGTATCTGTTTGGAATGAAGAGTCTGATCTTGTTTTGTTTTTCCTTTGCTAAACAGATGATCTCAGTTAATCCAGAGGAAGCGTAGAACTAACACGCTGAAAGTGATCAAATCAATAAAAAAGGCGACCTCAAATGACTCATGTACAGGTTCAACTTCAACCCAACTAGTATAGTGCCCATGCTAACGCTACGGTTTCATCTAAAGGATGCACATAAAAACAACTAAACTACCAAACTACTACAGTGATGTTTCGTAACATAAATATAGCCTACCTCACGCCACACTGAAATTGTCGCCGATCCACGACAACTCTGTTGATCCGTGCCATGCGTCATCCCAGACCATCCTCGCCAAGCTCGTCCTCGTCACGCTGCCCTCAAAGAAAACCAAGGCACAAGAAATTCATGAGCAGTTATTCTTTCACACGAAGACCAATAAGTAAATGCAGAAGCACAATTAGCAGCAGGACACCAAGGGGGAAACTCCAGCAGTTGCATCAATAGAGATTCTCACAGACATCATTCAAAAGGAACATTCTATTGCAAGCGTAGGCATATGATCAAATCCAATACCTCAAAGATCCTCAGCAGCAAGAAAAATATCAGGAGATGGTTTGCTAGCCTTCACCTCCGCATTATCACCCATGTCAATATGATGCATCACGGAAAACATTTCCTGGTGGTTCCATGTCTTCACTCTACAAAATGACATTTATGGGATCTGTAAGCCACAGCTAGTCAGCAACAAACATTAATAGATTTCTAACTGATGGGAAGCCGATGAGCATTGACAATTGAGGAAAGGTCAAATGGATGATCGGATGTAAAGAAACCTTCCCTGTTGCAATAAGAATTAAAAAATGGAGAAGCAAAAATGTATAAATTAAGGTGTAAAACTAACCACCTGCACTCTGTTTTTGCTCTGCATCATGCGGTATAAGCAAAAGGTGAGGTGGTATCCCTCAAATTACAAGAATTGACAATGGAACAATCGGAATAGCAGGGTTTCAAAATTCAATAGATACTTGTCAAAGTATTTTGCAAAGATCATCACTGACCCATTGTATTTTCATTCTTAAAAGGAAGTCGTCAGAAATTAAATACTTACAGCCTCTTTGTTCCAGAATTACGTACTCATCATGCAAAATCTCTTGCTTTTTTATCTTGAGTGCATCCAGCAAGTTCCATTTGCTTGTAAACTTCAGATAAATATTCAAGCATAGAACATAATTTTTTCAAACTTTTCGAATCAATAATCTCTGGAGAACCTTACCAGAATTTTGAGGCCTTGGAGGCTGGAGAAAATAAAGAAACGGGGGCCTCTATATTAATGAAATACAAGTAATCGATATATACTTAAATTCTACTCATGTAACACTAAGAACTGCAATACGAAATTAGGCACTCATGTAATAGGATCAAAGGGTGAATATTACATACCTATATGTGCAATCGGCTATGTCTATCTGCACTATACTTCGCTGCCTCACTTACAGCAGCCTGCATCAGCACACAATGACACAAAGATGATTAAATAATCAATCCATAATTGATTAGCAACAGATGAGTAACAGACGCAAGGCAAGCTGTATTTAATTGGATTCGACCGAAGACTCGATCAGAGAGACAGTCACAGATTGTGCGTTACTTGGAGTAGGAGTACCCGCTGATCAGCAGGAGCCACCTGCGCCGCAGGACACCCGAAACGCTGCCACGGCGCTCGATTAGAAGAGACGGCACCAGATGAGCGCTTGTCCTCGAGCGACCACGACGGCACGGACCTCACTGCCGTCCACCCAGCCGCCCGCTGCTGGTCTGTGGCCCACCGGCTGCCACGGCATTGCTGATCGGCTTCCGTTGGCTTCCTGAGGCAGAGATGTGGCTGTGGCATGGCCACATGGTTCAGCGACCGATTCAAGACATGGAAGGTGTGTGCAAGAAAATTAAAAGAAGAGGGTTGGGGTGGGGGGGGGAGGGGGGTTGTCATTCTGAGCCGCATGGGCGATCTGGGCCCATAACCAATGTTGGCCCAGCCCACAAGGCCTTACAGGTCTGCTCACCCCAAAAGACTGAGCTATTGGGAGAGATGCACCCCGCCTTATAAGCTGGCCACTCCCCCCAGTCGGCTAACCGATGTGGGACTATCCCAACAGCGGGGTTCAGCGCCGCGATCGCGTGCGCGGGCGATGAATGGAGGAGCAGGGAGCCATCGTCGTTGTGCCGTCGTCACAATCGACGTAGGAACAGGGAGCCGTTGGCGTCGCGATCGACGTCGGACGCCGCCAGCGCGACCCGTGAGGACCTGCGAGGATTTGTTTCCGAGATTAGGGGGAAGGTGTTTTGCGCAGGTTGTGGGTTAGTTTGAACTGTTGGGTAGGGGAATCTGCGCTGTGGGTCAGAGAGGCTGAGTTTGTCCGCTTAAAACTCTTAGAGAAGTTTCGCATTACAGTAGAGATTAAAAATCAAGATGCTTTTTTTATATATATGTTGCTACAAGGCCTAGTAGCGCGCATCAGACATTCATACAGGGTTTAACAGGACTCACTCCTCAGTTACTCCGTCTATAGTGGCTTAGTGAGTTGCCATAATACATAAGGGCAGAACTTGGCAGTATCGTGATGAGAACGAGCTCACTTGTGGTCACGGTCGAACGTCAGGTAGTAGTGGTAAGCAGTGAGCTCCGCCTCCGCGGCAGTGGCCATCACCCACAACGGGATCGCCACGCCACGGGGCAGCGTCGAGCCAAACTTCCAAGTGACGGCCATGGTGGTCTTGGTAAGGCGCCAAACGGCAAGCCTGGCCCGGCTGCGGCCGGGCAGCGAGAGCTCGTAGCAGCGGATGGCGCAGCAGAAGGCCAGCACGATGAGTTGGGTGAGCACGACGTTGGCGGCCTTACTACGGTCGTCAAGGATGCAGCGGACGCAGAGCATGAGGTCGCCGGCGAGGCAGAGGAGGATCACCATGTCCACGGTGGTCCAGGGGAGGCGGCGGGCGCAGTCTGGCGCCGGCGCCACCGCGGGGTCCGTGGAGGGATCAGGCACCGCCATCGGGGTGACGGCGGTGGGGAGTATTCCGGTAGCCAGTCTGGAAGCTTGTGCTGCCTGGTTCACACACACAAAAAAGAAAATAACTATGATGAGCTCTATATAATGAAAGCGAGCTTGACTTTGACTAATTGTTTTTTGAACACTGGATTTTTTAACACTACCTTGACTAAATTTATAGTGAATACAGCATTAAGTTTTGTGTCTTTAAAAAATATATTTCGTATAATTCATTTATTTATTAATTAATACTCGTAGTACTTATCGTATATCATAACTGTTATTATATTTTTTATATTATGATTTTGGTCAAACTTGATTTTTTTCTTGAAAAATGGTAATTGCATCATTATGTGGATGAAGATATTATAAGTTTTTTTGTCTTTTTCTATTTTTTGTCTTTTTCTAGATACTTCATCAATTCAAATTATAAGACATTTTAATTTTTCTACATATGTAACATTTCTTTTTTTCGATTCATATGATTTCTTATGCACTTAGGTATGCACTGTATATATCCAAATATGTAGTCCAATCAATGTTTTTGTTTGCGACAATAGTCAAATCAATGTTATCGATCTAGCAGAACACTAACACACAATATATCTAGAAAGAGTATATATTATTTCTAACAATATACACTTATACATAATTCATGGCATCATATATAGTAAAAGAGTTGTATCTAGAAAGCTTGACTTCTTATAGAGATAGCTAGAAATCGAGTCACCTCTACTATACAAATACGAACGTTGCTAAAATCGATTTGCGGTACGTACTGATGGAAAACACGTTCGTTCACAGAAAAAAGAGACACCTAAAAACA
This sequence comes from Bothriochloa decipiens, assembly GCA_023333625.1. Taxonomy (NCBI): domain Eukaryota; kingdom Viridiplantae; phylum Streptophyta; class Magnoliopsida; order Poales; family Poaceae; genus Bothriochloa; species Bothriochloa decipiens. Next base: position 1,501,414 of record CM041644.1, read on the forward strand.
CTAACGCTTGTTGCAGGATATGAGTTGTCACGGTCCTATATCGTTTGCGCTAGTGACTAGTGCTAGCTCTTATGTCCAGTATATAGTCATAGTAAGCGGCTCGATCTGTCGTTGTTAGCTGCAGTCTATCCATGGTGTCATGTTATCATGTCGAAGTTTATATTCCTTTTGTAAAAAGAAATTAAATTAGGGTTTGGGTTTAGAAAATGAATTCTAAGGGACAGATTTTACTATATTGCGGTCTTTGTGTAATTCTAAAAAAGGCCATGTGATCAATTGGTAAAAAGCGGCTATGCGGCTAGATCTCATTTGGTTATCTATTTGTTCTTATATATTGACGGTAACGGGGATAATATAGTGCTTCAGAAGAAAACTTTGTTAAATTTAATTGTATCTTTTCTCTGACATTCATTTCAATATTGATTCTTGTTGATCTCAGTATCTAGTGTTCAGCTATACTTTCTCCGTCCGGATATAATTGTACTTCTTTGACTTTTACTATTCGTGTTTGACTATTTCTTTTTTTAAAATTTTTATGCGAATAATGAAATAAAAAAAATTATTATTAAAATATCTCTAACGATAAATGTAATAATGATAAAATAAGTAATATTTATTAAAATATTTTAAATAAGATGAATGGTCAAAAGAAGTGTAAATATATCTAGACGGAGGGAGGCAACAGTTGAGGTCGTAAGAGGACGTTTGGTTCCTGGTCTCACCTGGCTACGCAATATTGGCCACCATACGGCCGTACATGGCTGATATTTTTGCCACCACTATGACAGAGATTTACACTAGGAAAAACTGTGGCAGCCAACACTAAAATACCAACCAAACAACAACAAAAATTACTGTGGCGGCCTTCACTGTGGCGGTGGCATGTGGTGACTTCCTGACTGGAACCAAGCATCATCTAATTCTCCCACGCATACTACTAAAAGTTAAATTTCATCTTCTAAATTTGTTTTTACCTTTTCAGTCCCAAAAGCCCTTTGAACATGGCTGCAAACTGTGTTTACTGTGTTCTTCATCCTTTTGCCAGAGGAAGCTATCACTGCTTCTACAAGCTATCCTGGTCATCTGCAAAACCACTCTGCGAGCTGATTTAGACATTCAATGGAGACATGGAAGCTGAGACTCCCATCCAACGTATAGGTGTAGCGTTGGGCGTGGTCTCATGACAACATATTATTTCTTTTTTATTCTCTACTGGATATTAAAGAGAAATGACTTCTTCTAACCCATGTACTCTCCACCCCTTATATGACCCAAATTCGGGATCCATGCTCATACAAGTTAGAACAACGTGATGCTACAAAATTTGATCCAAAATGTATGGTCTTGCAGTGGCACATTTGTGAGTATATTCTCTACCTAATATTAAAGAGCGAAGCATTTCTTCAATATGCTTGTTTCATCATACTTCTTTTTTACTTCTCAAACTGCCCCGTGACCACTATATACCGTATGTCATCCAGATTCATGACCCATGCTCATAGAAGTTAGAACAACTCACGCCTCGCGTATTAGGTTTCATGCATCACACAAGTACGTTATTGCTAGCATAATATTAAAGAGCGAACAGTTCCATCCCATTTTACCTTTTCCACTGCCATCGTGCTCTCCTTAACTATTCCGTACTTGATCTGGATTCATTACTTGTGCTAACACAAGTTGAAACAACTTGTGTCCATTGATAATACGAAGTCCGATTTTAAGATGTATTGAATTTCGTGCAATACACAAGGGCATCAGCTGCCATCAATAAAAATGCTACAAACCATTACACGTTCCACATGCAGCCATGTTAACTTAATTGATTTTGTCCAAATTATGATTATTGGAATTCATTTTAATTTCAAAGATCCAAACGGTCTTATTAATGTGACTTGCCAACTCAAACAAGCTCCAGTAGGGACTGCAGAGTATACAACAACTACTTCTTGAGTACAAATTTGATTCCACCCACGTATCGAGGTTGGAGGCTGTTTGCTTGGTCTTCACGTTTATCATTCACATGATCCTCCAGCTTACTTGGATCACACCACAGTGGTTCAGTAACTGGCCATCTGTTATTCATAATTCATAGCCAAACATATAAAATGGTCAGCAAGTATATAAAGCTCCAAGATTTAATAGCGATGCGATGAATCAGCATACGTGTTTGTTGGTCTCTGGCCATCTTCAATAACAACAGCCTCCAAACCATATGCCCTTGGATACGTAGTATTATTTGTTTTGAAATATTCCAGGATTCCGCGGAGATCTTCATGATACAGGAATGCAGTTCCTATTTCCTTATTCGATCCAATAAAGTTCATGCCAATATAATTACCATTCACATCAACAAGGGGGCCTCCAATACCAGCCCTAGTGACTTCACATGTGGAGTACCTAAGGATACCACAATCAAGACAGTCTGTATCAGCAGTAACTTTTCCACTTGTAGCCATTAATTTGCCTGATGTGAAGATCCGCCCAATAGCAAATACCTTTAAAGGTATCTATAATTTGATCCTCAAGTTCCATAGGAATTGTATGTTTGAGATTCACAGGATAACGAGCGCGGCAATTCTTGACACTGACTACAGCAACATTGTATTGTAAGCTGTAATGTAGCAATGTCCCATCCACACGATGTTTGTTTGTGAGCAACACCTCAATCCTCAAGCCTCCAACAATCCTATTGTGAAGATAAGGAGCAGTAACCAAGCACACTGAAGTCAGAATAGTCGGACATTTATCATTGAAGTCAACGAAAACTCCTGTGCATGCAGAAAACCTTGTCTTACCTTTGAAAGAAGCAAGTGCCACAACACTTCGAGATATTTCAGAAGGAACTCTTCTGCTGAAAAGATCCCAGACACCTTCCGGATAGACATTACCAAAATCATCTTCATAGCTATTAAGCAAAACCCAGCCACTATTGACCTTACTCCTTGATGGAATGGGATAACCCAAAGAGTGTAGATGCTGAAATAGTTCCTTGTCAATCCAATCATATGCCTTAGGATGGAACAAATTCTGCCCACTTTTAGTCTCAAACCAACCGTTCATGCGAACGTAGAGAAATGTCCTCCTCTGTGTGGATGTTGACCATTCGAGAACTATTCTTGGTGGCAAAAAAAATTGTTGTGGTTGATACCAACAAAGTTTCCATCAAAATGAAAAAATGCCGCCCCTAGCCAATTCTTAGAGCGTTTATCAGCATCGGAGAACATAAGCCATTCTTTATCTCCATATGAAAGTAACCCAGTTGTTACAATTAAATTCCCAAACAAATCACGCCCTATAGCAGCTATCATCTTCTTCTCATGGGGCATGAACTCCATTCCATGGTTGAGACGTACACAATAAACATCAAGGGAGGAAATCACTTTGACAACAGCAAGCTGGCATTCAGAATCACACTCTTCCACATGTCCTACGACAACGTTTCCTTCACAGTGCACTTCAATCTTATTTCCCATACCGTAGTACTGTAAATCCTTAACCAAAGTTCCTGTTGTCACAAACTTTGTGACATTGCTCCACTACTGGAAACTCGAAATACCTTGACGGATTCGAATTTTCCTGACGGTTATTGTATAAACCGTCACAGTAAATAGAATTACCTTGATGGATTTCGGAAAACACACAAGGGAAATAAATAACCGTCAGGAAACTGATATTATCTTAACGGTTTCTGGAAAACACACAAGGAAATGAATAACCGTTAGGGAAATTCCTAATTAACTTGTCAGTGCACATAACCGTCAGGGAAATAGCATAAACCGTCAGGGTATTTCGAATTACCTTGACGGTTTAGCACTTTTTTACGTCATTATAAAAACTGTCAGGGTAAATACTAGAACTCAAGAACATGAACAAGAGGTTCTCATTTTAATCTGCAGTGAATTTTGTCTAGTCTTTCTCTCTCATAATAAGTCCAAATGATTGTTTGTTTTTACTACTTCTTTCTGGAATAACGATCTACCAATTAACAACATTTGCTTGGGTACCAATTATTGTTTCTTGGCTCTTTTTCATTTATATATTGAGAGAAAGCACCTTCTGAAACAATGTTTAAAAGATATCTTTCACACTCCAAAATCTTTTTACATAAAATAGACTACATACAAGTTGTGTAGAAGTTTCAAAATTTTTGATACCATTTTTCTATTTTTATAGTATTAATGAATTTCTACTCGTTTATTAAAAGTAATTCCAAATTGGACAGTGGGTGCCTCCAATATGATTCCAAGAACATTATAAAATTTATATTTATGATAATACATTTCATCTATGCCATATTCAGAGAAGGATGAAAAAAATCATTTGTTTGCTATATATAATTCATCCTTCTATCACCAAATTAATATAAAAAATATTTGTAATAATTCAATACTTCGTTAGAAAATCCTACAAACTTGCATGGCAACTTGTTTATAGTTTACAATGTTCCAATAAAAATTTTAAATGTTTTTGAAAAAAAATAGGTGCCACATTACTCACAAATGGTACATCTCTCACATAGTTATAAGAAACTATACGAGAGATGTGTCCATTTGTGAACACGTATAGTACCGATTTGTTAGAAATTTGGTCACTATTACATTTATTTTGTGTTAAACTAGAGAAAATATGTTGAATTACCCCTTCAAAACAATATAATTTTTCAACCAACTATACCAAAATTGTTTTACTAGACCATGTGAGACCCAATATAAAAATATGGTCCATTTTGGATCATTTCTGATGTAGCCTTAGTTAAAAATCTAATTACTTAGTATCGTCACATAGAAAATAATTTAAACTATGGAAAATAACAAACCATCTCCAAAACATCTTAAAGCTAGTGTGCCCTTAACCTGTGGCATGTACAAAGGTTGAGAAAAATTTTAAGGCTCATACGACATTGAAATGGTGCATGTTGATTATTAAACAGGACACAGTGAAAGAAATAAAAAGGAAATTGATTTGGCTCCGATGGTTTAGCTCCGTTGGCTAAGTCCAGCACAATAGATATTCAATCTTCCACACGGCTCACAATGCACAAATGTATCAGTGGTTGTTTCATAAGCATAGGCCACAAACATAGATAAAAAACGGCATCTAGCACCAACTTCCAAGCATCATCACCATACTAGTACTTGCGTGTAGAACAAGAGCATCGTACTACCAGCTGCACTAACCAGATGAGCTGAGATTGCTTCCCCTACCCCTAGCAGGTTACTAGTGCTAGTAAAAGATGAGCAGGTAGAACGAGGTCAGGACGCGCTGAAGGCTGCGATGCCCTAGCACCTGGTCTTGAAAGTCGGGGGCCCGACGTCGACCAAACCCCAGGCGACGCCCAAGTTGAGGGGGAGGTGGGGACCGACATGGCAACTTGGCCCATCGGCACGCTGCGGAGCCCAGCGGGGAGAGGTGCCTCCAGTGCACGATCAAGGCAAGCGCGATGAGGTTGAGGTCGGGAATGCCACGTCGGTGAGGCGGGCGCCGCGGGCGAGGCAGAGGGCGAGGCGGGATGCGGCACCGACGAGCATCGGCAGGAAAGGGTCGGGTTGAGGGTTCGCTTCCATGGTTGTCCCCCACTCGCTTGCTCTGGCTGGCTGGGGTTTCGTTCACATGGCGCAACGAGTAGCGAGTTGTCTCTGCTTCCACTCCACTTCCACACCAGGCGAAGACAGAGTCGGCGCTCAGACTGGCCAGGTTTAGGGCTCTTGATGCGTAAAGGCCCGACATCTTCGTGGGTTGAGGCCCAGCCCAGATATCGTGATACACTGACCCGCCAGCTAGAATCGGATCATCATCGTCATCTTTCATCATGGGTTTAGTGCTTTGATTCAAAATTATTCATTAATATAATGGAGTACAATGTCTCAAAAAAAATAATGGAGTACAACAACTTGAACTTAAACCAATTATTCTCAGGCTGTGCCAGAGTTCCTTAGCTTTCTACTATCTTGACTTTATACTATGATTTTGACAACATAAAAACCTGTACAAAATGAAAGTGACAAGTAAATTCAGGGGAAATAACCAACACAGTTCAACTGGAGGGGAACACACTGAATTTCTTCAAGTAGATCACACCACATATGTGCATAACTGGATCAAACAACCGATCATTACTTTACACTAATAAATTCAGGTGAAGTTTAGACAGGGTGCATCAGCAACCATTGTCCGTTGAGATACAGTCTACTTTAAGGGACTATTTTCAGAAGGTGTCCACTGAGCTGAGATGGATCAAAAGTTAACAATTGACTAGTTTCAGATAAACTAAAAGCAACAAATTGGAGCTCAATAGAAACATTTCATCTATGGGATCTACTAATGGAGTTTCAGCTACAACAGAGGTCGAGGATAGACACTTTTGGAGGCTCTCCTCTAATGGACAATACTCTGCTAAGTCAGCTTATGAAGGCTTCTTTTTGGGTTCTACTCTTTTTGGACCTTGGGAAAGGATTTGGAAATCATGGGCGCCACCCAAATGTCGCTTCTTTATGTTGTTGGTCGCGCATAATAAATGTTGGACGACTGATCGCTTGGCACGTCGTGGGCTGCCTGATCTGGAGTATTGTGTTCTTTGTGACCAAGAAGAGGAGACTATCGACCAACTCCTTTTCCACTTTGTTTTCGCAAGAGAATTCTGGTTTATTCTGTTCAGACAAGTTGGTTTTCAGAGTTTGTCTCCTCAACCTACAAAGTTATCTTTCCTTGATTGGTGGGAGAAACCTAGCAGCAGCATTGCTAATGAGTTGATAAGGCATGGAATTAATTCGCTCATTATACTTGGAGCTTGGTCTATGTGGAACCATCGCAATGGGTGTGTTTTTGATGGAGCAGCTCCAAATTTAGTCGGTGCTTTGATCGCAGCTAGTGAGGAGCGTCGCTTGTGGTCTATGGCAGGAGCTCGAGGGCTATCATTCTTGACTGCCCTCCTCCCTGGTAGTTAGAGTGACAAGGACAAATTTTTTGAGTATTGGTCGCTTTGTGTATCACAGGCGCGAATGTAATCTTAGAAACTGGTGGGGTGTGAGTGCGTGCGTGTGTGTGTGCGGTGTTGTTTGGGCTCTTGCCCTTTACTCTCTTCTTAATATAATGAGGCGCGGCTCTCCTGTGTTTTCGAGAAAAAAACATTATGTTTTCCAGGGTGATGAAAATGTAACATGTAATGCATTGGATATACGAGTTACAGAACCTCACTTGAAATTGATCACAATGCATGGGGCTCGATACAATGCTTACTTGCGGCTTGCAGGTGGATCACAATTTGCATTGTTGGACCTATCAAGTACATGAATCAGGACCTGAGTAAATTCAGGTGAAGCCAACAACAGTGTGCAATTTGATCGAAACACTTTGCAAGTCTGATCAAACTTACTAGAATACAATCGATCAAGTTGAAAAGTACCCAAATCTGGTTGATCAAACTTAGTAGATAACTGTTGTCTCGCCTATATTAGCTAATCCCTAATTTAGCTTCTTCACCTTCATGGAATTGGCATAATCTCACTGCACTACACCACATCTGCCTATCATAAGTTTGTTAGCTATCATCACGTACCCAAATCTCCTATGAACATTGGACGTTGTTTGGTACTGCTTTTTTTTGCTGTGTGTGGCGTCAATATAGGGGGGCATGTGACCCCTGCCACAAGAACCACCACCACTGCCACCTGTGCCTTCGCCGTCATAGGCACCTCTCCTGCTCTTGCTCCTGCTCCTGCATCTAGCATAGGCCATGAACAAAGATCAAAAACGACATCTAGCATCAGAGAATTAAGTTAGATAGAGCGCACCAAGCTCCAAGCATCATCATACTTTCTACTTGCATGTAGAACAAGAGCATCATCAGACATGAGATCGCTTCCCCTAGACCTAGTAGGTTACTAGTGCTAGTACGTTCTAGTAAAAGATGAGCAAGTACTAGAGCCATGCCAAGACGCCGAAGGCCGCGATGCCCCGAATCTCGGTCTCTAAAGTCAGGGGCCCAATCAAACCCCAGACAACGCTCAAGGTGAGGAAGGAGGTGGCAACCCAGATGGCAAACCTAGCCACCGGCGCACCGTAGAGCCCGGCGGGGAGAGGCGCCACCAGCACATGCTCAGGGCGGGCGAGTGCGACGAGGTTGAGGTCGGGGAAGGCCACGTCAGCAAGGCGGAATGAGCATCGGGCTGGCCCGGCACAGCACGTCCGAGCCCATGCCAGGCACTATTCTCCACACCAGGCAAAGACGGAGTCGGCGCTGGCCGAAGTCATTAGAGGCCATAGTGGCAGGGATTATAGGGCTCTTGATCCATAAAGGCCCGCTATCCGCATGGGTTGTGAGGCCCAGCCCATATATCGTGTCCCACTGACCCACGTGAATCAGATCAGTACACTAGTCAATACATGTCACATATATGAAAACCAAAGTGAATCATCGCATGACAGTGATGTTTGGACACAAAGTGCAAATTCTGAGAATAAAGTGCAATATTGTAAGGGTGTTGCTGACGCTCGGACGTCCGATGCATCGGATGCCCGACCCACTGCCCTCGTACACGCCCCCTCTGCCGCGTAGTCCTTGCTCACGTCCCCATGCTAAAAACAAAGAAAGCCCCCAACCCCACCACCCCTAGATCTGCCCTGCCCCAGCCTCCTCAACCCCAGCGCATCTACCCCCTAGCACCAGCTCGCTGCCATAGTCCACTCCACCAAAGCTGCGAACAAGGAAAAAAGTTATTGGAATAACGAAGGACATCTAATGAAACAAATCGAAAAAAACTGGTGAAACAATCGAAAATAAGCTAATGAAACATCAAAAGAACAACCAATGGAATAAACAAAATAAGAATTGCAAAAATATAAAAATTGTGAAAAACAATTAGTGAAACAAACCAAGATAAGCTATTGAAGCATCGTAAGAACTACTAATGGGACAAACAAAAATAAGTACTCTGAAACATCAAAAAAATGTTAAAAATTGGTGAAAGAACCGAGATAAGCTATTGAAGCATCGAAAGAATAACTAATGGGACAAACCAAAAAATAAGAACTATTTCAAAACACATCCTCTGCAACAACAATCGGGAAATCTACTGAAACAAGGAGGAAAAGATGTTGTAAACATAAAAAAGCACCAGTGCAACATCAGAGAAACACCTGTTGCAACATTTCACATCATCTGTTGCAAACATTCCACATCATCTGTTGCGAACATTGAAAATGAATCACTGAACCAACGACGAGATCTGACTTGCCAGAACCCTTGCCACCACCAAAAGCCTTAGATCTAGAGAGGGCAGAGAAGGAGGGGGGACCATAGATCGAGAGGAAGGAAGGATGGGGAGGGAGGACTCGGATCTAGATCCTTCACCACCCACCTCACCGGAGCCGCGTCGTCGTCCTCGTCTTTAGATGCATGGAGGTCGCGCGCACGAGGACGAGAGCAACAGGAAGGGGGGTTGCGCGGGCTCACCGGAAGCTGCTACCGTCAGCCCCCACCCCTGGTGGCAAATAGGAAGGGGGGGGGGGGGTTTGCAGGTGTGACACTGGAGCAGCGCTCGGCGCTGGAAGCAACAGGCGGAGATGGAAAAAGCAAGGATTTAGCTTTGGCGAGTACATGTTAAGATACGCCATCTCCTTGTTCAAATTAGACCCACAGATCGGGTGATGAATTATATATAAATAAAGCGATAAGATTCAGTTCAAGATATCAATCGAGTGACCATTTCAGGAATCTGACATGTTACAAACTTACAAGGCAGATGAAACAAGAACATATTACATATATACAATATTATTTAGTGTTTCAGATATAACCTTTTCATTGTTATCCTATCACTGGCGACACATATATATGCCTCTGACTTCGTGAATGGACTATTACATCCCTAGTGGAGTTGTGAGCCATATATATAACAAGCTGGATAAATTTCCAAGCTAGCTAATGCATTTGATCTGATAAAAACAGTCAGAATAAAAAACCAGCAAAGAGTTGTTGGCGACTGAGAGCACTGCCAAAATTACATATGCATGCTTTGATTCATAATTATTACCAATACAATTGAGTACAGCAACATGAAAATGAACCAATGGTAAGAGTAATTTAAAGAATTAATTAAGCTCTCAGGCTGTAATCCTTAGCTTTCTACACTATCTTGACCTTATAATATGATTTTGACAGCAGAAAAACTTATCCAGAGTCAGATTGGAAGACTGGTGCCTGTACAAAATGAACGTGACAAGTAAATTCAGGTAAATTAACCAACACAGTGCAACTGGATGGGAACACACTGAATTTCATCAAGTAGATCACAGCACATATGTGCATATATAACTGGACCAAACAACGAATAATTACTGTGCACTAATAAGTTCAGGTGAAGTTAAGCATAGACAGGGTGCATCAGCGAGCATTGTACCATCTATGTGCGTCTGTCAACACTATGCACTATAATCACAAAATCAGATTGCTTCCCCTAGTAAATTAAACAAGAGGTAGCAGGCTCGCAATGTGTGCATATATTAATGGACACATTGCTACCTGAATAAGTATGCGCACTTGCTTGCACAGCACATGCATCTGATGAGTAAAAAATTTCAGGGAACTCAGATGCAATACAAAGCAATGCAGCCAGAACTACCAATTTTCAGGTGAAATGACTACGTCCAGCACGAATGTTACAGTATTTGATTTTCACAAGGCTCAGGCACACAATGGGGAAGTGTAGTATCAGTGGTTTTATAGGCCACAAACATACAGCATTATAGCAAAAACATCATCAGGCTAATTCAGAGCGAGAAATAAGCCAGACAGAGTGCCATTGAACATCACGATAGGAGAACCATACTGCTTGCGTTGCGTGTAGACAGACCATACTGCTCCTAGTACTTGATAAAAGAGTGGAGCAAAAACAAGACGCCGAAGGCCGGCACCGGAGTCGGGGCCGGGGGCCCGACCGCAGTCCAGGCCAAGTCCAGCATGATGGAGGAGTAGAAGACCAAGACGCCGAACCTGGCCCACCAAAGCGCCGCGGAGCCCGGCGGGGAGAGGAGGCACCGTAGCATCAGGAACATGGCGACGAAGTAGAGGACGGGGAAGCCCACGTCGGCGAGGCGGCCGCCGTGGGCGAGGAGGTCGACGATGCGGAACACGGCGGCGGCGAAGAGCAGCAGGAAAGGGTCGAGGCGGAAGAAGGAGCGTCGAGGGTTCGCCATGGCTCTCTCCCTCCCGGCTCCCGCTCGCTCTTGGCTGGGGTTTCGTTCGCGCGGAGCAGCGAGTGCGAGTGGCGGCGACTGGCCAGTCGTCTCTACTTCCACTGTTCTCCACACCAGGGCAAGACGACGGAGTCGGCGCTGGCCAGAGTCAGGAAAGGCCGTAGTGGGCTCTTGACGCGTCAAGGCCCGACATCTTCATGGGTTGTGAGGCCCAGCCCATATGTCGTGTCCCAGTCCCACTAATCCACACCAGATTTTGCACGTAGACAGTTTTTTCCTACAAAACTTGTAAGTTATAACAGGATGATCGATGAAATTTCCTCGTGCATTTGTGTGCTAAAAGCAGCTAGGACCACCAGGGGAAGAGTTGGCGATTGAGAATACTAGGAGGTGCATGGATGCATCAGCCATTTTGATATGAGTAATGGGATTTCTGCTACAGAAAAAAAACGACGGTCAGATTGGAACGGTCTTTTCCTGTAATCATTGTGAGTATGCTAACAGACTTCTGAATTCTCTCGAGGTGGCTTCATCAGCTAGATATAGTGTCTGTTGAGATACAGTGTACTTTAAGGCAACTACGACCTTCAGATAGATAAGGTGTGTCCACTGAGATGAAAAGTTAACAATGACTAGTTTCAGGTAAATTGAAAGCAACAAAATGCAGCTCAATCGAAACATTAAATTTTGAGGTGGCGCGCGAACAGGCAACATATATAATGCATTGTGTTGGATATATGAGATACTATTTACTGAACCTCGCTAGCTTCAAATTGATCCACAATGCAGGCAGCTCGATACAACGTACGCTTAGTTGCAGCTTGCAGGTGGATCACAGTTTGCATTGCTAGACCTATGAAGTACCTAAAACAGGACCTGAGTAAATTCAGGTGAAACCAACAACAATGCAACTGGATCGGAACACATTGCAAGTCGATCGTGAGATAAACACACAAATTTATTACAGCGTTTCTTCGCATCAGCTACCGCACTGATCGTCGCGGAAGATGCAGTTGAAGAGACAGCATATGGCCGGCATATCAGGACATGCCATGCCAGCGACAATTTACTTGATGACTTAATAATTAATTATTAGAAGATCCAGTAGTAGATATGCTAATCAGCCAATGCCATGAAGGTGAAGCCAGATGGTCAGCCAGAATGTCAGATGCCCAGATCTTACTACCAGGCTATGCAGACGACGGCGCCGACGATGTACGCCACCCACATCGCGACGACGAAGACCCAGTAGTACACCACGAGAAAGACGTCGACTCGGGAAACATCCTCAATTTTCCACGAAGGAAAAATACATAGAATGGCAGATAATATAATAGTTCGAAGCATCAAATCATCTCTTTATCTCACAACAGTCAATACAGGATCCATACATCGAATAAAAGAGTACAATTAGGGACAATTACATAAATAGTTTGCCGCTACACTGGTGGAATCATCAGAGTAGCAGCAGCCTCTGGAACGACTGCGGAAGGCGAAAGTACAATAAATCTCCAAAAGAAGCCTAAGCGTAGGAACGAGACGTCTACTCCTCCTCATCGTCATAGTCGTAGTCGGGCTCACCTGTCACATAATTTTCAGTACGGTTTGTACTGGCCACATCTCCCACCCTATGCTTTGCTTTTGCTATATAGTATTTGGTGGGATACAAAGGATATATTCAAGCGACCTAATATATGGTTGTGGTTTCCTATGCAAGTAATGACCAATATTATATAATATAATTCATCAAGTTTTAACCCATCTCTTTCACATATCCTTCCCATTCCATCACCATCACACACATCTCACCCTCTCGTACTCAGTCGACAGGTTCAACTCCCTCTCGGAGCCTGTCTCAGCGGCTTACAGCCGGAAGGGTAACACCAGGGGGAAGAAATAGAAGGACTCCTCTCACTACTACCGAGAAGCGTGGGTCTTAGGAAAAAGCCATATAGTGGCTCGCGGACTATATATATAGATTCATAAATTCTGCAGAGCGTGTACTCCCGTAACCATAAGATCACTATCATCGGCGTTGCCCCACCTAAGCTGATTCCGGCTGCTTTCTAACCGGTGCGATGCCACCCTACCACTCAGTACTGGGACATCCCGGATAGGTACCACCGGCACACTGAGACTGTGAGACATAGTACCAGGCCCCCGTGGTCACAATGCTGTCTAAGAAGGGTGTGGGTCTCCACGCCCGTACTTCCCAATACTATCTGCTAACAACCTAGTAGTAGTGGCACCGTCCTAACTAGTCAGACATCCGTCTCTCGCCCATACAAGAGCAAGTGGTGAGCACGTAAGTCCCAAGGTTCCGGTCCTCAAGAGATATCAGGTTCTAGGGGGATCAGACAGGATTATCTTCCCTTAGAGACTACAACAGTCCGTGCTACAACAGCACCTCCTACCCGGGGCTTCGCTCCACGAAGGTTCTCACCCCCGGGATCTCCTTATACCTCACAATGTGCCCGCCACAAGCACCTCACACGGGAATGCCCAGAATATATTCCCGGGCAAGACTCGCCCACATGGCTCGTCGTAGAATCCTGTCCGATCGACTCAACCCTCACCACACACCCAAGACGCACGCAGCACTCTCCCCGTGTAAAGTGGCACCACGTGCCTTAACCATATAACCATACTCTCCACCACGCATCATCATCACATAGATATAAGCGTAGTAGAAGTAAAGTATCATAAGTAAATAATCATGCGTCTAGCCTATCAGCGGGTGTGCAGGAGTAAGGTTGCGACAAGGTAAAGGCTCATCCAGCAGTTCTACCATGCAACCTATCATCAGGCGATATTCGTAATTAAAGCACTAGCAAGTTAGATATCATGCCATGCGTAATATGATCTATGAGGTTGGATGGGGTGTGGCACCTGCGAAGTCGTCATCGAGCTCCTCCTCGTACTCGTAGTCGTTCTCCTCAAGCTGATCCTCCTCTGAAACGAGACATAATAGCCGCGTTAGCGGCTCCTATAGAGTCAACACAAAGAAGCAATAAAATTCAATAACTCCAAATGCACTCATACATAAGCCTATGATGTAGAGCTCATTTTTATAAAAATTTGGATACTTAGTTCATATTTTTCGGAGATCGTATGAAGAGGTTATAAATTTCCGAAGTTTATTCTATTTTCTGAAAAAGAAAAGGGCAGATTAACCTGGATGCGACATGTGGTGGCTCCTGATTGGGCCACGTGGCGTGCGGGCACAGTGCAGCTGTCGCAGTGCTGATGTCATGCTGACGTCAGCACGGAGCGGGGTCAGATGGCTTGGATGACGTCATGCTGACGTCAGCTCGGTCAGCGGCCGACAGGTGGGGCCCACGGGTCTGGTCACTGACAGGTGGGGCCGGGTCAACGGTCAATGTTGATCGGTCAATGGTCAACGCCGACCGGGCCTCGACCGGGCCTAGGTAGGGCTGGATCTGGGCCGGGTTGGGCCGGCCTAGCCCGGACACGTGTCAGCAAGGCAGACAGGCCGCGTGGCGGCTGGGCTCTTAACGGGTTCTGGTCTACTGCGTTATCTGGCTGGGCTCGGTCTATGGTGCACCGTAGACTGGTGGCTTGCGTGGCCGTCCGTGGTTGGTCCAGCGCGGCCTCACGTGGAGGATGCGGTGCACCAGGGAAGATTTCCCCCTTCTCTCTGCCTTGCACGCGCGGCGGTCGGCGCGGCATTTCGCCGGCGACGTGCAGGCGGGCGGCGGCTGCGAGCGGCCAGGCATGGTGGTGCAGCGGCTAGGCGAGCGCGGTGGCCAGGCGGGTACGGTCGTGGGGCACAGGCAGGCTGGGGGTGCGTCTACTCGCCGGCGCTCGTGTTTCGGCGGTGGCCGGCGGTGAGGCCGTGGCTGCGGGGCATAACAGAGATTAAGGGGCCGCTTTGACTCGTCTAAAGAGTTCGCGAGGTCAAGGCGAAGGTAGCAGGCCATATTAATTTGGCTGTGGGGCTCCTGGCAAGGTGGACGACAACGGCGACCTAGCGGCGACGATGGCGGCTCTCCGGTCAAATTCGCCGACGTAGCTTGACGCTGGCCTCCATCTTCACCTCCTTTCTATTGTGCAGAGCAGCTCGGAGCTCTAGAGGCTAAGGGCGTAGCTAGCGAGGGCTCAGCGGGGGCGCACGCGGCTACGAGACCACGGCGGCACTCCGGCGGCCGGAGTCCGGGTAGACCAGGGCTGCAAAGGTGCGTGGCCCCTCTGTGGTCCATGTCGGCTCCCAAGAAGCTGCCCGAAAAACGTTCTAGGTCAAGGCGAAGCTATCCGCAGGGTCGATGAAGCCCGAGACTAAGCGTAAAGGCAGATCGTGAGCGGTGAGCTGGCCGGCGGTCATGGGTTCGAGCTTGGGCGGCTCACCTTGTGCGGTTGAGGACGGGCAAAGCAGGTGACGAGGTGGCGAGCTCGGTGAAGGGAAGCAGAGTCAGGGCGCCGAGCCGGTCGAGCGGCGCTCCGGGGTCCTCCTCCGGCGCGCGGACAGCAGCGGCGGCGGCGAACAGCGACGGTGCTCCGGGGGCGTGCGCTGGCGTCCGCTCTTCCTCTCCCTTTCTCACTTTCTATCTCTGGCGTGGTCAAGGGAAGACGTGGGGCTTACCGGAGGCGGCGCGGAGATGGGAAACCCTAGCGCACCGAGCTCCCTTCTTATAGTCATGGCCGGCGGCTGCCGACGGCGATGATGGAAGATGCCCATCGGGCGGCTATGCGCGGCCACGGTTAGGGTTAGGGTTCCGGAGAAGCGCGGCGTGGCCGGGCAACAATACGGACGGCGCGGAGCATGGCCGTACGCGGACGAACGGCGGAGCTTCGCCGTTCCACTTCTAGAATGGCGGACGGGACGGCGGGGGCGACAGAAATGGGAAAAGGTAAGAGCTGACGAGCAGGGTCCGCATGGCAGTGAGAGGGAAAGGGGAAGGCGCGGGCACAGACGACGACAGCGGCCTTGCTGGGCCGCCCAGTTGGGCCGACAGCCGGCGAGCGGGCAGGCGCGGCGCACGCGAGCGGAGCCGGCCACACGGGCGAGCGGGCGCTGGCGGGCCGCCTTGTTGGGCCAGCAGGCCGCGGCGGGCGCGGGTGTTGCGGGCGGTTGGCAGGCCCCGAGCGTGCGTGGGCGAGCGGGCTGGCGGCAGTGCAGCAGGCCGGCCTGGGTTGGGCTGGAAGCTGCTCCGAGCTGGTTTCCCTTTTCTTTTTCTTTTTATTTCCTAAATCCTTTTCTATTTCTATTTCTTGTCAAGCAACTAATTTAGCCACAACCCTAGGTTAGTGAGGTTAGTGACCATGATGTATACACCATGGTGGGTCCACTAGGGTCTTTAGGCCATGACGGATCCATTTCCGGAGTTAGTCGACACATGTTCACACATGCGATGACAGGTTATTTGATTTTATCGGTCATCACATAAAATCGGGAAAAATATGAATCATGCTCTGGTGAATTAAATGCAATGCTCGGGTTAACGTTGGGTGTTACTTATGCTTCTATTGGCGGGTTTCCTACATGACATCCACCATACACTGATTTCTTTAGAAAAATTTTTGAAAGCCCGTATTTTCGGTGACCGGATTTCTAGGGTTGTTACAACTCAGCCATGGCAGGCGACCAGCATCCGCAGGACGAGGGGTGCACGGTACCCGGTCTGCCATCCCAGTAGGGTGGCGAACACGGCGACCGGCCGCGCCGGCACCAGCACGGCCGTGGTGGCCCCGATCACCTGCGCCGCGGCGGCCAGCAGCAGCCGTTCCGACGCCGCGCGCAGGACCTCCGCCTCAGTCTCGGTCGGAGCGCAGCTGGCCCCCTGCAGACAGCGCAGTAAGTCGCAGCGCGCGATTCAGCAAAGCATGATGAATCGATCGGAATTTCCCAGGAAGATAGAGTGCCTAGCCGAAGTGCCGAACAAACGTACCAGAATGCGGCGGGTGTCAGCCGTGGACATGGCGAAGAGAGCCAGAGCGACCGCCGCGCATGCCAGAAGCAAGAGCGCCTTCGCCCACTTCAGACGGAAGATCCTCTAGTTCGTCGACGCCGGCCGTGCTGCCGCCGCCGCCGCCACCACCGCCTCCGCCTCCACGGGCAGCACCACTGCCCCTGCTGCTGGCGGTGGTACCGCCGCCGCCGCCCCCAACGCCGCCATGCCTGGCACTCACTCCTTCGTCCTTAGTGCAACGCACACCAAGAACCGACTCCGATCCACTCCACCGTGCACGCAGCAGAATGTCTGCGGCTCACTTCACTCGCGTGGGTTGCGTTCGAGAATCTGTGGGCTTGGGAACTTTTGTTGTGTCACGGGGACACGGGCGGAGAGGCGGGCAGGTAGACGCCGCCGGCCGATCGAGCGCGCAGTGAAAGCGATGGACCCACCAGCAGCAGCACCAGGTGCTCGCGAAGAAATGTCAGGCCGGGTCCAGCTAACCGCGCGCCCCGATCGGGGTAGGCAAGCGGCGGGGCCCGGCCGCCGTGGTGCCCTCGGCCTCCGCTGAAACAGGAAATGGCCTCTCTCTTCGCCTCGAAGGCTTTCCAGTTCCCACAACAAGCGGACGGCTCTAGTGCAATAGCTCGTCGAGTCAAGAAAAGCAAAACAGACGGTGCGTTGCGTGTCATATGTATATTGGATGGGAGTTCGGAGTAGTTGTAGCAAGAATCCGAGAGTGCGACATATCAGATCAGCCAGCCTAAGCCGCTCTGGATCCATGACACAGAGCGTGCGAATGAACGATCAAAAATTAAGCGTTGATCCTTGGATACGTCACCCTCGCTCTTACAGAGTTACAGTTACAGTAGCTTCATGAGGAGGACCTGCAGGTGCAGAGCAATATGTAGCTCCTTGAAACCGCGCGCATATATAAAGTTTGATCGATCAGGCATCGATGAGAGCGTTTGCAAGCCACACTAACACATACACGGACGATTTAAACCGGCAGCAAACAAGATTAACAGAGCTGCGCAAAGCGCTCACCGCCTCACGATGATAGTCTGTTTTTTTAGAAAAAACGATTTTCTTTATTTCAGTCTCTACAAAAGGTTTGTACACAACCAATTTTTCTCACAGTTCCGACTACTAGCTATTTTTTATAAATCTTACAAAAAAGAGAAACTAATCGGGGAACGCCTATGTAAGCACTAATTCTTTTAAAAGAAGACCAAGAACACCATCGCAAAAGTCTCCAATGACGACATGCTCACTTTAAAAGTGATCTGTTGCTATCCTTGTACTAGATGTTCCAGAGAGTAAACGATGATGATCTGTGATTAAATGAACTTTCTAGATGAGGTGGGTATCTTAAGGCACTCACCTTTACAAATAAAGCTCCAAAAATAGGCTCCTAATAATTAACAGATTTTGCGAACCTTTTTTTTTAAAAAAAATTACACAGTACAATGCAAACGCTCATAACACGCACGCACACTCATCCCTATGAATACATATACGAACTTATCTCTACCCCTATGAGCACCTCCAAAGGACTGAGTAGCCGCTATAATGTCGGTAAATCCTGGAAAAATCCCACGAAAAGCGTGAGTACCAGGATTTGAACCTTAATGGGTAGCGTCCCACTAGATTATCCTACCGTTGGACTACAACTCAATTCGTAAATTTTCCAAACCCTAGTAAAGTCACTACTCACGTACAGTATACCGATGGCAAATGGCAAACTAGAATACCAAAGACGGCAACCCGACAAACACGAGATGAAAGACTGTGTTTAAACATGGCTGGTATTTTATAAGGCACGCTTTTTTAAAAAATAATATTGTAAAATAGAAAAAAAATCCATAAAAGGTCCTATATCTAAAAGTTGATTTTAGAAGTGAACAACTTACGATGTTGATATCTATAAATTGCTGGATCTACAGATACATTCATCTTAAGAGGCTTGCCTCTAGAAATATGTTTACAGAGACGTCCACTTCTGAGAATAAATTCCATTATCTTGTAAAGTTGTTTCTATAGGAGTGAGTGCCATCTTAATGAAATTACGATAATCATATTAGTCGACTATAGAATGGAAATACCTCGCAAAAAAAAAACTACAGAATGGAAAAAGCATTTTCTTTCACTACGGTCCAGAACTCAGCTAAAAATGTGGGGAAACCAACCTGAATTTCTTCAGGAACAACAGACATAGACATATAGTAGCTGATTGGAATCGCAGAGCTTGGGGGCGCACAGGGGCTAATTAAACATGTCGTCCAACTAGCTGATCGCAAAGGGTCTATTTGAAACATTGAATTCCATTTGCCAGCAGTCTGCAGAAGTCAAAGCATGCATATGCGAAGAGTGCTTTTAGATAATAGATCATGTATGAATAATCGAATGCAGAATCTGCAGAGGGTAATAACTTCATGTTTCCTTTCAAACACATGTTTATTTGTGCATAACCAAAACGACCAATAAGTAGGATCTGACAAAAGCAGTCAGAATCAACAACCACAGCAAAGTGTTGTTGGCGACTGAGAGCACACACTGCCAAAATTGCATATGCATTCTTTGACTCATAATTACACTAATATAAAGGAGTACAGCAACTTGAACTTGAACCAATGGTAAGAATAATTTAAAGAATTAAATAAGCTCTCAGGCTGTACAAGCTACCAGGGATCCTTAGCTTTAGTACTACCTTGACCTTATAATATGATTTTGACAACAGAAAAACTGATCTAGAGTCAGATTGGAACGGTGGTTGTGGCAAGTAAATTCAGGTGAAAAAATGAGCAACACAAATCAACTGGATGGGAACACACTGAGTTTCATCAAGTAGATCATAGCACATATGTGCATATCTGGACCAAACAAGGAATCATTACTGTACGCTAATTAATAAGTACAGGGGACACGTTAAGAATAGACAGGGTGCATCAGCAACCATTGTACCATCTATGTGCCTCTATCAACACTATGCACTATAGTGACTTCATCAGATTGGTTCCCCTACTAAAACAATAGGTAGCAGGCTCGCAATATCCTGTATTAATGGACACATATATGGCTACCTGAATCAGTTATGCACACTTGCACAGCACTTGAATCATGAATAATGTGATAGGTAGTAGTAAAATCGTTTCACACACCTCAGGCTCACAACGTGCAAATGTAGTATCAGTACTGCTTTTATAGGCCACAAACATACAGCATTGCAGCAAAAAACAGCAACAGCAGGTTATTTCAGAGAAAGAATTAAGTAGACAGACAGAGAGTCATTGAACATTGCTTGCGCGCTTTGCGAGTAGACAAGAGCATCATACTGCTCGTTCTTCTTGCACTAATGACTAACCAGATCAGACGAGGCGAGAATGAGATCACTTCCGGGCCTAGTAGTGGAGTAGTACTAGTAAAACAGGAGCAGGTAGAGTGAACCCACGACGCCCAAGGCCGCGATGCCCCAGACGACGGCCTTCGAGGTCGGGGGGCCGACCAACCGCCAGGCGCCACCCACGGCGAGGGAGGAGACGGCGACCCAGACGGCGAACCTGGTCCGCCGGCGGCAGTCCGTGGAGCCCGGCGCGGAGAGGCGGAACCAGCGCAGGCTCAGGACGAGCACGACGAGGCTGATGTCGGGGAAGGCCGCGTCGACGAGGCGGCCGCCGCGGACGAGGCGCAGGGCGAGGCGGATGCCGAGGCGGGTCGCGGCGCCGACGAGGATCGGCAGGAAAGGGTCGGGGCGCGAGTAGGGTTTGGGGTTCGCCTTCGCCATGGCCGGTCTCTCCCTCACGCTCGCTCTGGGCTGGGGGTTTCCTACGCGCGGCGCGGCGCGCCCGAGTGGCGACTAGGCTAGCGCGCACACTTCCACTTGCACTCGCACACCAGGGGACCGGCCAGGGGAAGACGCAGTCGGCGCTGGGCAGACTCATGAAAGGCCTTGATGGGCTCTCGACGCGAGGCCCAGCCCAGATGTCGTGTGCCACTGACCCTGTGACCCACTCCCACCCACGAGAATCGATGGATCAGTACACTAGTCATTTGATATACTCCCTCCGTTCTTCATATGAAAGCATGAGCCACACTCCTGTTCATGGATATTAAGCCATGTCCTCTTTAAGTATAATATGCATCTCAGTGAGCTAAAATTTCAACAGAGGAATTCCAGAGATGTATTAGTAGTCTAGAAATTTATAGAGGTTAATTAAAAGAAAACTAATTCGTTTCAGGTGGCCCACAGGGTAATTGGTGGTCATTTGAAGGCAATGATTTCTTTCATATGAAATCAGAAAAATGGAGCTCGATCCAAACGATAGATTTGAGGTCGTTCACAAATTGCACAACTCTTATTTACCGGTTCCACTAATATAATACTCGTATTCCCGCAACATCGCGCGGGACATCATCTAATACAACGGACAAATGTGCACTTGTCCCAGTCGCCGCAAGGAGTGAGCGTCTGCGAGAGAGGGAGGGTGACTGACTGGGGAGGGCGAGAGGAGGGATAGAGGGGAGGGAGGGGGACATGGAGAGGAATAGTGAAGGCGACGTGAGCGGCGGTGGGGAAATTGAGGAGGGTTCCTTTCGTTTTTCTGGCCGACGGAAGGAAGAAAGATCGGGAGGATGCAGCTGCGGTGTGGTGTCATTGTTTCCAGAGTGTGGACAGCTAGACAGTCTTTGTGGGGAGAGCAGGGATCGGACGATGCTGGAGGCTGGACTGTTGTCAGAACAGTAATCTAAGTCTTGGCACTGTTATTCTAGAGTGTTCTGTGGGAGGTGTTGTGGTATACAGGAATAAGAGTTTATAGTAGATTACCAAAATTTTGTAATCAACCTTTTTTTTAATGTAGCTTTTTTTTGCAAAAAAAATCCTTTTAACGTAACTATCAATAGATACTTCATTTATTAATACTAGTGGAATGGAACCGCCGCACGTGTCTATACCAAACAAAAAATCTTTTATAATAACGAAATACATAAATAGTTCATAATTACACAACAATATATGCATAATATGCACAATGTAACTGTACCACAATTTGTAATTTTTTTACGCATATCTATTCCAAACAAAATTATTTTACAATCACGAAATACATAAATTAGTCCATAATTGCAAAACATTATTTGCATATCCACAATGTAACCGTACGATAATTTGTATTATTTTACATATACCAAGCGGCTTTGTTTCAGTTTCACCTTTTTCATATTTGCAGATCCAAGAAACGTACATTTTCAGTCAGTGTAACGGAATGAACCATTTGTACCATATAACGATCTATAACGATCAATAATTCAATACAACTAAAATAAAGGAAACAAGTAACTTTGCATCATGTAATGATCAAACTATTCCTCAACTGTTGCTTGTTGGCCCAAAATACGAAGTAATTATTGAGATTGATGGCACAAATGATTACATGAATACCATGTTGCTTGCTATCAGTTCACAGATGTCGTCCTTTTCCTTTTGATTCCTATAATAATAACACCATAAAGAGTCAATGAAGTCACCATCTGTCATGAGGCACTAACGACCATGTTTAAGTAATAACCACGACATATTTTGCAATTAATAATATTTTGGAGCACATTTACATTGATAAATTTTTTTCACATTGGCTACTACTCATTTATAGCCACCACTTATTAATTGACACCATATACAATGACATATTTTAATAATCTTGCAACAGTAAACAATTATTATTTATCTAAAATTCCTCAATACATAAAGATATGTCTTTGTGAAATATAGAAAAAACAGCTAACCATGAAACTGACCGTGCCTAACTTAAGAGGCATTTTAATTACAAAACAATAGCAACAATAATAGCTATGCTTTGAAGGTGAACACACCGTATAACTAAAAAATACTAATCTTGAACTGCAGGCACTCCAACGTCGTTGTCCTCTCGGACAGCTAGCTGGTCTTGTCGACAAGAACCCTGCAGTAACTTCAACGATAACACACTACATGACCCAACTGCTGCAGTGTCATCTGTGGGCATACTTCGTCTTCTGCATCAGCCTGAAAGAAGGGAATTACACTGACAAGTGAACACAAAACTTAAATTTCTCAGCTTAAGTAGAAAGTGTTTCAAGGCTCTAAACTTACATGCATTAATTGTCAAATTATGCAAATAGGAAATAGATTGAGATGTCTCCACGTACATTGGTTAATCCAGATTGTCGAGATAATAATACAAATTCCAGGGCAAGTGCTTGCTAGTCAGGGGCGTTCATATCTCAAACTCTTGTGAACACAATGGCTTGTACGGTTAAAAATGCCATTTTTACTGTAGCCATCCTATACTTCATTTTTATATTACCAAAACTGTGTAATCAGCCCTTTTTTAACACGTAGCTTTTTTATTGCACAAAAAAAAATCCTTTTTTAACGTAGCTATCAACATATACTTCATTTATTAATATAATACATACCTAAATTATGTAATCAGAAACAAGCATGTAGTACCCTGCAGGCCTCTCTTTTGTGATCCAATCTACAGGAGTCACTACAAGCAAGCCATCAACCATGAAGGGGTTGTGCGGCAACGGGGGCTTCGTGTGCGTGATGGCTATACTGTTCCTAGTGTTTTCACACGCAGATTGTAAGTACTACTGTGTATGCACCCTTTTGATCTTTTTGTTATTCTAATAAAAAGTACGTGCGGGGTGTGAGGGTGCATATATGCATATGCACTATTTATGCACTGACATAAGCACGCTGTTGTTACAGGTCGCCATTCAATCAAAGCCATCAGTACTAATAAGACAAGTGCCAATGCTACCAAGATCGTCGACGACGTCGTGTCATTAGATGAGAATAATGACTGTGCCCTCAGGTTTTGCGTCACACGCGTGCATTTTTGTGATTTCGGCCAAGGATTTATCGACTGCTACTGCTGCGAGCTTGATCCGAGCAGAGACTGCTGGGAGAAAAAGAGCGATTGTTTGACGCGTTGCCCCCACTGCAAATCCTAGGGCAACAGCAATGTCGTCGTAGATGTCAGCTAGCGCATATGGTTGCATGCAATAATAAATAGATCGACAAGTATTATTTCTTGATCTGAGGTTCATGAATAATTTTTAAGCACAAGATTGTATATCTATGGTTTATATTTTTTTATTTCTGTGATGAATTTTTTTTCTTCCACTGCAAAGAGAACCTCGATCGGCCCTCCTGTAGATCGTCGTACATATGGTTGATGCGTGGGGTGACGGCACGCTTCTCTCCTAGTGCCCCTGCTGTGAGGGGACATTATATTTAGCTTCTCTGTTGTAACGCACTTCTTGAGGACACTTTGTGGCCTCATCCAAAACCTAGGCTGCCTCTAGTCCGCACATCTATGGTACATCCAGATCTTCACCCTCCGGATCAACATCTAGCCTTTTATTAATTCGCTGCCGTTGCCCTCCGGTATGGTTTGGTCACTTGGCCTTGTCCGGTGCTCCACACAGGGTTCTTTTTTTGAAGAAACAGGAGAGGCTCGAGGAGCCTCTACTGAGGATTTTATTAACAAGCAACCAAGATGATTACAGAGAGGTTTTTAGAACACAAAACAAAATAAAAGACAAAAGGAGGCTTGAGAGCAACATCTCAGGAAACAAAAAAGGAAATAAAAAAAGATCAAAGCCATTACACAACTTGCTCTATCCATGACTCAATAGCAGGGAAGTATTTATTCTTTGCTCTCCAAAGGAGCTCTTTGAAAAAGGATTTGAACATCTCCAGCCCTCGTAGGCTGTTAGACACAATTTCCTCTGAAAATGCAATCATTCCTGGCAGACTAAATGCTCCAGCACATAACAATTATTATTTCCATGTAAAATTTGTTGCGTAGCTATGATCTGAAACTTTCAAACCGCAACAGAGGGTCAGGTTCGCTTATCACTGTCAGACTAATTAGAGCCCAACACTCCTTAGCAAAAGCACACTCAAAAAACAAATGATGCACTGTCTCTTCAGAGTTCAGAGAACAAAGCACACAGTTATACGAAGGTAAGCGCATGTTTTTTTCTTCTCAAAATATTCCGAGTGCTTAACCTGTCTTGGACCAAAAGCCAGAAAAAAAACTTTGAGTTTGGGTTGACATGAGGATTTCCACATCTTCATAAAGATTGGAGCAGCCCAGCTAGTACCCAACAGATGGCAGAAAGCTTTCTTGGATGGCAACATTGCCAAACAACAGGAAAAGACAGCAGGCGGTCATCAGGCATGGTACTGTTAGGTATACATGATTTCTAACATAGAGTGTATATTGTTATGATATCCTTACTACGTATGTCATCAAAAAGGAGTCGAGGAATCCCACTTGTACATCATTTATAATTCATGTAATAGTCAAGCTGCTCAGGGTTTTCTACGTACTAGTTCCACAGTTTCATGTTGATCCTTTTTCGTGATCATATTTGACCATTATATTGATCCCTTTTTGTTGCTTAGATGACTCGATGAGGCCACTGATCTCACGTGGAACTTGCAACTAGGACTTTCTTTTTCCCATATAAAGGATTCTTTCATTTTGCATAATAAAGTGACGAAGTTTCTGTTTTTCTAGCTTCTTTAATGATTTGTGTGCGTCATAGAGGAGGGTGCGTGTACTGTGTGATTTTTTTAATAAAAAGACCGGCCGGTGGGAGAGACCGTCCCATGGTATTTTACTAAGAAAAGCTCAACCCCTTAGACCACCCGAGAAAAGGTCATAAAAGTTGAGCCCCTCGTAGATGGGAAGCTATTCTTGGCACGAGCTCCTACTCTTCTTCACAAATAGGCAAAAAAACAACACGAGCGCACAGTTTCATATTCATGATTGAAATAGAACCGGCCGGCGGCGTAATAAACAATACCAATATGTTAGTTATTATGGGTGGACGTCTGTGATATTCGGTTCTTCTTCACTTCTTGGTTTGTTTTGAACTTTTGATGGATGACGAGTTAAATGCTGGCTTCCACAAACTCTCAAACTATGTTCGTTACACCCTAATGCTGTTTAAAAAGTATACCACTATAAACTCTCATAATGCATTTTAATATTAGCATGCTGACCGGCCATGTTGACCGGCGTTCGATAGCGCAGCTGACAGGCTACATCCGTTCCCAGATCCCAGGAACGGAAGAACCTCCTGCCTCGATCTTCACTCCACCACCAGTTCCAGTTCCACTTCCAGTGCCTTTTCCTGTACACATTTCATCGGTGAGTATATTGCATGTTGCTTTAGCTTGTGCGGCCATCCTACAGGTACTAATTACATCACTTGGCCTTTGTGCAGGCACAGTCGGTGGGTTCGAACCCAACTCCAGGTGCCAGCCCTCCACTGGGTCCTTCTCCACCGCAGGGCAGTCCGACTTACCCGACCTACCCCGCCACCTACCCCATGCAGCAGTACCTGTGGTCTCCTCCAGCGTCGCAGCACGGGTACTCCTCGTGGCCACAGGGGCCGACGGAGCAGGGGCACTCCGGGCCGGCAAGCGTCCCAGCGCCACAGTACAGGTGGAACTACGGTACGTCTGCGCAGTCGGGTTGGGCTCCGTGGGAGCAAGGTGGGGGATCTGGGACACCTGATGACGACGCTGCTAGCTAGATATCCTTACTTCTCGCATTTGGACCTTTATCTATGGGATTGTTGCACATTGGCCATGTATGGACTCTTATGGCCATGGTATGTGTATTGTGGACTTGTATCGATGGATTTGAGCACGATCATGTGTCGATTAATGTTGAAACTGAATTTCATGCTGAATTATGGTTTATATGTGATGAAATGTTTATTATGTGATATATATGTGCTAAAATAACGAATGAACGAAAGGAAACAGCAAAAAAAAAGTAAAAAAAAAATTTCCCAGCTTTGCCGACGGCTAGCCGTCGGCAAGCTGGTTCATTTCTTCAGCACGGCCCAGCTTTGCCGACGGCTAGGCCCGGCCGTCGGCAAATTTACCAAGTGTTTGCCGACGGCCGGCCGTCGGCAAAGAAAGTCGTCAATTTTTTTTAAAAAAACAAAAAAATACACTTTGCCGACGGCCGGCCGCGTCAGCCGTCGGCAAAGACCGCCGTTAGTGGGACGGCGCAGCCGCTGACGTGGCTCCTTCGCCGACGGGTGGTGCGGCCGTCGGCAAAGCTTTGCCGACGGCCGGACAGGTGGCCCTCGGCGAAGAAGTCTTTGCCGACCAATTCTTTGCCGACGGTCCTTTGCCGATGGCCGACGTGTCAGGCCGTCGGCAAAGTCTTCGCCGATGGTAAAGTCGTCTTTGCCGACGGCTTGAGGCTGTCGGCAAAGAAGGCGAGTCCGGTAGTGGCACCTTAATGTTATTCATCAAGAGAGTCAATTATAACGATTCAGGAGCTGATTTATAGCCTACGTGAAATCGCCAGCGTGGCACTGACTGTGCAGCTGCACGCGTGAGAAGCGCATGAGGCTAGGCGTGGTTCGGAGCCTTCGGACTGTGAGAATAAGCAAACAGACCCTTCTTCCTCATTTCTAGCTCCACACGGCAGGAGATAGATGCATAAATGTGAAGAGGCGGAGATGGTGTCACGTATGGTCATGCGTCGGGCATTGCAATGCAAGATGATGATGATGTCCGGGTGATCTGGCAAATAGTTGGCGTTTAGCATGCAGCAGCAGCTAGCGGCGAGTCGAAAGCTTCACTCACCGAAAGATGCAGCAAGCCTAGAACTGGGACTTGAGCCGGGCCGCGCCGGCATGGCACGGCACTCTCGTTTTTCATGCTGCTTCGGGTTGTGTCATCTAGGCACGGGAGGCACGTCGGGCCGCGTCGATATGGCGCGATAAAACTTTTCTTCGGCTAAGCACTGCCTATGGCATACCGGCATGCCTTCGGGTCGTGCCGGCCCATACACGGTCCTCAACTGTTAGTTTTTCATTATATCCGATTATTACGAAGACATATAGGTTGTGCATCATTTTAATAAAAATTTTAGTAATTTTCATAATCTGTTTAAGAATTAGATGATAGATAGTAGAGTAAATGCTAGAAAATCGCATTGTAGAGTTGTAGTTCGTGCCGTGCCGGCCCAAGCACGGCTCAAACTGCGGGCCGTGCCATGTAGCCCGCCGTGCCAAGATCCTAGGCACGGCACGGCGCTCGTGTTCGTGTCGTGCCAGCACGGCCCAAAATATTTCGTGCCATGCCGTGCTTCGGGTCGTACCAAATAATCGTACCATGACCCGTCCTCAAATGACACGGCCCAAGTCCCAGCTCTAAGCGAGCCCGGGCCGTTGCAGCAGGAGGTCACCACCGCCATGCGCATTAGGGGAGGAGCTGATAGACGCGTGGTCGTTGCGGAGGAAGGTGCGCTGCCTCCGTGAGAAAGCTCATCGCAACTGCGCGCCGTTGTCAAGCCTCCTTGCGTACCAAAAACTGCGCCCGCACCGTGGGGAAAGGGCTGGCGGGTGGAGGAAGGGGAGGACAGCCGCTGGGTACCGTGGACCGTGGTCGGCGCCGCAGCCTGGATCCGCCTCCACCGAAACCTCCACAAGACGATGCTCTGCCCAAGATCCTAGGGAACGGCGCCGCCACCGTGCTCCTGGATGTCCTTGGAGCTGTGCAGGGGAGGGGCAGCCACCGGGCGAGGGGAAGGGCCCTGCTCACGAGCTGGAGGCCGCCGCCATGGGAGCCGCCGAGGGCCACTGCTGCCGCCGAGATAGTGAGGATGGGCCGCGGCCACCCCGTGCCGCCATGGTAAATAAACATGTTTTGTTAAACAAATTTTAAATCCTAGAGCGATAGCCGGCGGTGATCGACTCAACTTATTACGAGCACAACAAGTCAACAACTAATATGGATACTCATCTCGAGGTGCCATCTTGTGTCCTCCTCTCGTGAGGGATGCAGCAACGGAAACCCTGTTGAATACTCATGTCGAGGTGCCATCTTGATGAGCTTCTCCGCGATCCTTAAGAACTCGTCCATAACTTGTGTAGATGCTCCGAAATGCTGCACTATGATCGGCTCCATTACATTTCTCAGCCCGCCTGCCCTTGTCTTCGGAGTGACAATGCCATTTTGAGAAGGAGGTTCATGGATTGCCATCTTGTTAATTGAAAATAAGCCCTCAGCTTCTATGATCTCCCTCCTTCTCTGACGGCCCGTAAACCAGTATGTAGAACGAGTCAAGTATCTCCTCATCGATTAAACCCATTGGCGGGCTCAGCGGTAGTCCAGTTAGGCTCGGGACTACCCTGAAATTTGTTCCAAAATGTTTTTGTTACTCTACGCAACCCATGAGGATCTGGCTCATTCCTTTGTCTCCACTGCTCTGCGGTCTGAGAGAGCCCAAGTGAGGCAGCCTGCAGCCATCTCCCACTCCCCCTTCCCTCCCGACGCATGTGCCAGGCTTCCCGATGCTTAGCCGCCGGTGCCTCACCGGCTCACCTCACCGGCCTCCCCCCGACTGGGCGCCTGGTCGGCGACTGCCCGAAGCCAGCTGCCAGCACCATCCCGCCCAAGCAGCAGCGCACGGCAAGCACCTCGTCTCTCCTAGCACCTCGAAGATGACATAGTTCATGCTTTCGTGGCAATGATAAAACGCAAAGCAAAATTCTTCAACTGGATCTAGATCGTTGTATCTAATTTATATAAGACCTTATCTTATGTTTTATCTTTTTGTGAAAATTTTGAATCTTTTAAATGTATTATTGCGATTTGGTTAATTCATAGCTATTTTACTGAACATTTTCTTTGGCTTTTATCATATTGCACATAAAAGTTGGACTACCTTGTTTCAAATCCTGGGTCCGCCACCGATCAAACCCTGTTAGTAGCCACAACCAAATGTATATATCTCAGTGTAATTCGTTCTAGCTTTTTAAGATACGCAATTACGAATACATTCTAAATTATATTTAAGAGAGTAATTTATCAGAGTGACGTGCAGTAATGTCATTCTCAACTTACTCTGCTGATGAATAAATAATCCGTGGGAATTTGTGGGTTCAGTAATGCAGCTCACTAGCTGTGCTCTGATCAGACATATACATGACATACAGTAAAGATGGATAAATATATAGTTCTGCTGCAAGCAAGCTATTCAGACACGCAGCTTCAAGTCGTCTGGTGCTGACACGACATACCGTAAAGGCTGTTGAACATATAATTCTGCTGCAAGGAAGCTATTCAGACATGCAGCTTCATGAAGTCGTCTGGTGCTGACACGACACTCTAATAGGGATAGGAACATGAAAGATTAAAAAAGATGCATGAATTGGTATGGAGAGCAGTCAAAATGCAGGCTTAAGGCCAGAAGAAAATCGCCATCCAAGTACACCTAATGACGAATACGACTGGCACTTCACATTCTCGAGCACAAAAGTCAGTCTGCTCCTGTCAGGGATCAATCACAGATCCAATCCATAACAAACAAACAAACAAACCCTAACACCGACCATTTCAGCAGACAAATCCACAGATTAAGCAAGTGCTACGGGGCAGCCTTGTACCCACACCACAGTCAATACATAGAAGTGGAACGATCTAACCTTGACGAGGTCTACTGGTACTGCTGGGCATGAGGGGGCGGGTGCGACGGGCGAGCGGAGGTTCGCGGCGTAGAGGTTGTGACCAGCGCCTCGTCCAGATCTGGTAAGGAGCTACCGAGCTGACTGCTGAGGATGGCGGCGATGGAGGCGGTGGCTCGTCCGGATGGAAGCGGCGTCGCTACGCATAGCAATAAATAGCCAATAGGGAAGGAGAGCCCGGAGGAAGGAGAGCCAATAGGGAAGGAGAGCCAATAGGGATGGAAGCGGCGATGGAGGCTGACTGCTGTAGAATCAGACACCGTCTCCTGTTTGGAACTTTTTCAGCTAATTGTACCACCATTTATTGTGAACACAAAGCCTGATTGAGATAGTGAGTCATCCCCGTCGGTTTAGAAGCTAGCATCGGTGTAACCATTTACAACGAGCTCCTCCTCACCTCCATAGATTAGGAACACATCCTTAGTCCTTCGTAAGTACTTTAGGATGTTCTTAACAAGCGTCCAATGAGGTTCACCCGGATTAGCTTGGTACCTGCTTGCAACACTTAGAGCATATGAGACATCTAGGTGAGTACATATCATGACATACATGATGGAACCAACGGCCGAAGCATATGGAACCTTACTCATGTGGTTACGCTCTTCATCTGATGAAGGACACTGTTTGTCACTAAAGCGCAAACCATGTGACATAGGCAAGAACCCTTTCTTAGACTGTTCCATGTTGAACCGTTTCAACACCTTATCAATGTACGTGTCTTGGCTTAATCCTATTAGCCTTCTCGACCTATCTCTATATATCTTAATTCCCAAGATGTATGCTGCTTCTCCTAAGTTTTTCATAGAAAAACTATTATTTAGTGAAATCTTTACAAATTGCAACATAGGAATATCATTTCCAATCAATAGTATGTCATCCACATACAAGATCAGAAACACAATAACGCTCCCACTTACCTTCTGATAAACACAAGGTTCTTCTTCATTCTGACGGAAGCCAAACCCTTTGACTATCTTATCAAAAATGAATATTCCAACTCCGAGATGCTTGCTTTAACCCATAAATAGATTTCTTAAGCTTGCATATCTTTTCAGCATCATTAGGATCAACAAAACCTTCGGGTTGTATCATATACACGTCCTCTTCTAAATACCTATTTAGAAAGGCTGTTTTAACATCCATCTGTCATATCTCATAATTGAAATATACAGCAATTGCTAGAATGATCCGAATAGATTTAAGCATCGCTACTGACGAGAACATCTCGTCATAGTCAATTCCTTGAACTTGCCGAAAACCTTTTGCGACAAGTCAAGCTTTATAGACGTGAATATTTCCATCCATATCCTTCTTCTTCTTAAAGATCCATTTGCTCTCTATGGGTCTAACCCCATCAAGCGGGTCAACCAAGTTCCAAACTTGATTGTCTCTCATGGAATCTATCTCGGATCTCATGGCACTTTGCCATTTCTTAGAATCTGGATCCATCATAGCTTTCGCATAATCCGCAGGTTCGTCATCGTCTAACAATAACAAATCCCCATGCAATGTGTGAAGTCTCGCTGATCTTCATGGTTGTGGCGGTGTCTCCACTGCCACGGGTGTCTCAACTTGCTCTGCTTATTAGCATCACTCGTAGAGTCAGTCCCTACTGGCTCATCTTGAACTTATTCAAGATACACCTTTTGTCCATTCTTTTCTCTTTTGAGAAACTCTTTCTCTAAGAAAACACCGTTTCGAGTAACAAACACTTTGCCCTCTGACCGGTTATAGACATAATACCCTAAAGTTTCCTTTAGATATCCCACGAAAAAGCACTTGTCCGATTTGGGTGTTAGTTTATCTGATATAAGTCGTTTAACATAAACTTCACAACCCCAAATTTTCAGAAAAGACAAACTGGGACTCTTACCAGTCCACATCTCATATGGTGTCTTAACTACGAACTTAGATGGTACCCTATTCAATGTGAAAGCGGCTGTTTCTAGAGCGTATCCCCAAAACGATAAAGGTAGGTCCGACTGGCTCATCATAGACCGAACCATATCCAACAAGGTCTGATTACGTCGCTCAGACACGCCGTTTCTCTGAGGCGTTCCGGGTGGCGTAGCTGTGGAACAATTCCACAACTCTTAAGATGATTGCTAAACTCGTGACTTAGATATTCACCTCCACAATCAGATCGCAAGGCCTTGATCTTCTTGCCATGTTGATTCTCTACTTCATTCTGAAATTCTTTGAACTTTTCAAATGTTTTAGACTTATGCTTCATTAGGTAGACATATCCATATCTACTAAAGTCATCAGTAAAAGTTATGAAGTATTAAAATCTGCCTCTAGCTGTCGTTCTCATTGGTCCACATACATTAATATGTACAAGTTCCAACAAGTTAGATACCCTCTCAGGAAATCCTTTGAATGGCGCCTTGGTCATCTTGCCTAGCAAGCAAGCCTCACATGTCTCGTATGATTCAAAATCAAACGAAGTTAGAAGACCATCATCATGGATCCTCTTCATGTGATTCTCACTCATATGACCCAAATGACAATGCCACATATAGGTAGGACTTAACTCATTAAGCCAAGGCCGTTTAGCACTAACATTACAGACAGGTGCATCATCAAGATTTAAAATAAATAACCCATTCACAATAGATACAAAAGCCACAAACACATCATTCTTTGAGATCACACAACCATTGTCTTTACTCGTAAATGAATAACCATCCTTCATCAAGCATGAAGGTGACACAATGTTTCGACTTAAACTAGGAACAAAATAACAATCATTCAATTCTAAAATAAATCCTGACGGCAAGGAAAGTTGCATCGTCTCGACGTTCAATGCAGCAACTCTTGCATTATTGTCCACGTAGAAATCAACTTCTCCTTTCTCCATGCTTCTACTTCTTATCATTCCCCACATCTTATTGCAAATATGAGCAACCGATCTGGTATCAAATACCCAAGAATTGATATAAGAGTTAGCAAGAAAAATGTCTGTAACATGAACAACAAGAGTACAAGCAGTAGGAGTACCTTTACCGCCGCCATCCTTCTCTAAGGACGCCAAGTACTCCTTGCAGTTCCTTTTCCAGTGACCTTTTCCCTTATAATAAAAGCAATCTGAATTTGTAGATGGTCCAGCCTTGGCATCAGATGGGTTTGGCTTAGAGATCTCATCTTTAGCCTTGCCCTTCTTATTCCTCCAAGAATTGCCCTTCCTCTTAAAATGAGGTCGGTTCTGGATCGCCAACACTTGGCTACTGCCGGCACCTTTCTTGATGTTAGCCTCTGCTATTTTCAGCATGCCACACGGTTCATTCAAGCCCTTCTCCGCTTCATGCATATGGTAGCTCGAGATGAAGTTTCCATAGCTGGCCAGAAGCAATGCAAGAATGAAATCAGTAGCCAACTCTTGGCCAATTGGGAAGCCTAGCTTCTCCAACCTCTGAGTGTAACCAACCATCTTGATTACATGTGGACCAACAGCTGCGCCTCTGCTAGTTTGGTTTCTGCAAGTGCCTTAGAGACATTGAACCTTTCAGTCCGCGCTTAAGTTTGGAACATATCTTCAAGCACCACGATCATATCGTTCGCTAAATGGTTGTTGTCAAACTGCATCTGCAGATCAGGTTCCATACAAGCAAGCATGAGGCAACTCACTTCAAGATCCGCATCACATGCTTTCTTGTAAGCATTTTTCTCTGCAGCAGTTGCATTTTCATCAGGCTCATCTGGTAATGGGGTGTCTAGAATTTCTTCCTTTTTCTCAGCCCTGAGAACAATTCTCAGGTTGCGGATCCAATCAGCATAATTTGTTCCATTCAACTTATCTTTCTCAAGAATTGTACGCAAAGAACATGGTTGATTGCGAGCGGCCATCTACAACAAAAGTAACACAAAATACTAAGACAATGTATCCATGAAAGAGTAAATTATATCAAAATAAAATCTACTCCTACTAAAATCAATATCCCTCTATTGATACTTAGTGATTCAAGACCCACAACTAATAAGTCAACTAGTGAGCTTTAGCATCACCGCTAGAAGACATGGTAGATCGTTAAGCAACATTTTGCTAATCATATCACATATGACTCTTGTTGTTGGGCAGCATCTCTATGCTACACTCAACCTACCCATGCTCCAAGGTCCCTAACTGTTAGGATGACCTTGTTTAAGTAACCAAACCTTCTTGCAGTAAGTATCCGATACGAACCTGCCTAGTCGAGGAAAACCAGTGGCACCCTAATTTCATAGACCCACCACTGATTGTACAAGACTTATGACAGTGCAAGGTTTGGAGAAGCATTTAACTTAAACATTACTGAGGGATCGTTCTACTTCACTACCGCACTCATGTAGACAAAAACATAATAGCATGTGAAAGTAGAACATAGTAAGAACGGCATAACACAAACATGACTTAGTATAGCCCATTATTCCTATGGGGATCTCCATCTCCATCAATCTGTGCATCACAGTGTTCTCCATCTCCATGATTCGAGTATGCCATCCTTCAGTGATGCTTCTACCGAGACTAGCTACTACTAGCGCAAGTAAAATGAAAATACATAGTCGCGGATAGATCATCACAGATTGGCACATAGGCCATTACATTAATTTTGACAATATGTATGTGGCTCCTGCTCATATTGTCCTCATGACATGCAAGCCATGAATTAAATACATACATGCATCACATACACATAAGGGCTATACCAGTCATCAATACCTGCAAAATAGAGTTATACGAATTCGACGTCTAATCTTACAACGCAGAAAACTCTATTTTCCAAGCCTTATTTCACAATTCTAGTTTCCCCGAATGCAGTGAAGCATCGAGAACCAGATGTAAAATTTCGTTCTCTATGATTTTCATTTAGAGTTCGTCTCAATCCGAGTTGCGGTTCAAAAGTTACTGTTGTTTTACCGAACAGCACTTTTCTTGGCAAACCGGCGCCCGGCAGTAAATTCCATCTACCACCGCCGCGCATCATATGCGCTTGGCACATGACCTAGGGTTTAATTCGATCAATTAGATTGATCTCTAACTCGCCAAGACTGGATTTACATGAATCACTTAACTTGGATGGCGGAATTCCAACCGGTACGAGTAGATCATTTCAAGACCAACACGGCAAGATGACGAACCAAGGTTAGAGACTCATCTACAACCACGCATATCATCATATGCACAAAACCAAACCTATAACGAGGTAGTAACGACTCTGATACCACTGAAGGGTTATGAGGGTGCAACGCTAGCTAGAAAACAAAACTTTTCGACCCCATAAACCAGGATCTACTGCTAGTTACAGGTTACGGGATTACCACTAGACGCGTAGGTGCAGCGGAAGACGACTCGATGTAGTCGTACGCATCGTAGTAGGCAGTGCAGTTGCATGGTCGTCCATCACCTCAATCCCCTCGTGTGGTTCATCCCAGTGCTCCAGATGTAGCACCTCCGAGGAATCCCACATGTACGGGGAAGAAGCGATACGCCTTCGGACTGCTAGGTCCGTGAGGAGCAGAAGGCGTGAGCGTGGGGAGGGCGACGGCGGCTGCCAAAGGCATGTGTAACCCTGGCCGCGCCCCTACACCTTGCTTATATAGGCATCCCCAATGAGCTCACGAGTTGGAGGCCCATTAGTAACCCTAAGCCTTGTCTAATTCGGGTCCAACCCGAATTAGACTTCCAGCCCCTTAAGCGTACAACCCTATGGGTTCACGCACACATTGACATGGGCCGAGTACTCCTACTCGCCTAATAGTTGATAGCAGCCTCTAGCAAGGTGTGACAACTCCTATGTGCATGCAAAGATCATATCAGACGAACCACTATGACCACATTAAAGTTATTCCCTTTGCCACTCGATATATGGTTCAACTCGTGGGTTAACACTTAATCCAAGCACGGCCATGCATTTGTTGATCCAATCACTTGAGTGATCCAGTGATATCTCTCTCGCGTAGAGAGGGGCAAAATTCCATCTTGATTGTCTATGTATCATAGCATGCTTCCCGGCCACCCGAAGACCACCTTTATAACAACCCAGTTACGGAGCAGCGTTTGATAGTCCCTAAGTAGGCTGTTTCACATCTTGAGTACATACCACAAGCTTAGGTCTAAGTACATAATGTACATGACGTGAATAGAGACTTTCTCATGTCGGGTCAGTCTAGCCTACATGTCTCACATGTGCCCACATTATTAGTTTGACATCTCCATGTACATGACTTGTGAAACATAGCCATCAACTAATACATGTGCTGATCTAATATTCAAGTGTGTTCTCATAAGAACACTGACCAGGGACAACTTTAAAATAACCATTCAAGTAATTGAGTTCCACAAACAATTCACATAATCGCCAATCAATACAAGTTGTCTATAATGGATATTCAATGAACACTTTATTAATCATGGATACAATCG
The DNA here is from genome assembly GCA_023333625.1 of Bothriochloa decipiens. Lineage (NCBI taxonomy): Eukaryota > Viridiplantae > Streptophyta > Magnoliopsida > Poales > Poaceae > Bothriochloa > Bothriochloa decipiens. Next base: position 1,538,476 of record CM041644.1, read on the forward strand.
TAATATCATCATCTACATGATTAGCTCTAGGGCATATTCTCAACATGCATCTCCTCATGCATAGCTAAAATCCACTTCTCTAGATCACCTCAATCAATGGCTTCATGATAAGTTGCTGGCTCATGAGTATCCTCCACCTGTTCAGCACAACTCAAAGCATAATAAGTCAAATTACATTCTTCAATAAGACGGGCTAGAGGTCCACAACCCCTCTTTGACCTACGATGAGCAATAGGTAATTCCTCCTCTGACTGCAAAACAGGAGGTGAGTATTGTTGAACATCATCATGAGTATCATCATCAGCAACTTCATCATCATGAGTATCAACTGGCTCCACCTGCACACCTACCTCATCATCCACATGCTCCACCTGCACACCTACCTCATCATCCACATGCTCCACCTGCACACCTACCTCATCATCCACATGCTCCACCTGCACACCTACTGCAGCTCTCTTTCAGAATTATCTGGAACATGATCTAAAGATAAACTATCATTAAACATCACAGATTCATTGAAAACAACACTCCTACTCATAAAAGTCTTTCTTTTTTTGGGATTACACAATTTGTATCCTTTAACTCCCGAACCATAACCAAGAAATAGACATTTAATAGCTCTAGGTTCTAATTTTTCATTATCAACATGAGCATAAGCAGTGCAGCCAAAAACTTTCAACTGTGAATAATCTACAGGTGTACCAGACCATACCTCAATGAGAGTTTTTTTTACTAAGTGGAATAGAAGGCGACCTGTTTATCAAGTAACATGCGGTGTTAGCTGCTTCAGCCCAAAAACGCTTGCTCATCCTTGCATTGGAAAGCATGCAACGAGCCTTTAAAATGATGGTTCTGTTCTTACGCTCTGCCACACCATTCTGCTGCGAAGTGTGCGGTATGCTGTGATGCCTAATAATGCCTTCTTGCCTGCAATAATCATCAAAAACATCTGAACAAAACTCTGTTTATCAGTACGAATCAATTTCACCTTCCTTTCAGTTTGCCTTTCTATCATAACTTTCCAATTCTTAAATGCAGCAAAGGTATCATCTTTATTTTTCAAAAATAAGGCCAAACTCTTCCAGAGTAATCATCAATAATTGTAAATATGTAACGAGCACCACCAAGAGAAGGCTTACGGGAAGGACCCATAAATTAGCATGTACATAATCAAGAGTAACTTTGGTGGTATGAACTGAGGTGTTGAATTTTACCCTCTTATGCTTCCCAAAAATACAATGCTCACAAAACTTCATGTTACTTGAAGTGCAGCCATCCAGCAAGTTTCTCTTTATTAATTCTGCCATACCAAGTTGACTCATATGTCACAAGCGCACATGCCAAAGGTTAGTCTTACTAGGTTCAGCATTAGTAACGCAGCAGCAGCAGAAGCAGAACCATGTAAAGTACTTCCTCTAAGGACATACAACTTTGCAGAATTCAGATCACCTTTCAAACAAAGAAGAGAACCTTTTGATACCTTTAGAACACCATCTGAACCAGAATAATGGAACCTTCTGCATCAAGAGTGCTGAGTGAGATGAGATTTCTGGACATCCCTGGTATGTACCTCACATTCTTCAGCGTGCGTGTTATGCCATCATGTGCCTTGATCTGAACAGAGCCAATCCCCATAATGTCACATGAGCTGTCGTCTCCCATCCACACAACATCTCCTTTATGCACAGGCTTATATGAACTAAATTTCTGTTAGTGTAAATATGAAATGAACATGTAGAATCAAGTATCCATTCATCATGACCAGAAACACAGCCAGCAAATACTACCAAACAATCTCCAGAATCAGAATTTTTAGCACCAGAGACAACGGAAGCATTACCATCATGATTGCCTTTCCTCTTTTCCTTATTCTTGAGTTTCAGACAATCCTCAATAAAATGATTTTTATTCTTGCAATACTTACAGAACATTTTAGCCGGCTTGGACTTAGAATGGCCTCTACCATCATAGCTCTTGTCATGACCGTTGCTGTCATTGGAGGATCTATGTTCAAATCTGCCTCTCATGTGCAATGCTTCGCCCTTGGAGGAGGACGATCCGTCAAGCTGCACCATGCCTTTCATCTTCTCCCTAGATTGAAGTGCCTCAACAACTTCTGCAAGGGTTAGTTCACCACGGCTTAACAATATGGTGTCACGGAAATGCGCATACAAATTCGACAGTGAACATAACAGTAAAAGACCTAAGTCCTCATCATCATACTTAACCTCCATCGACACTAGGTCGGCCACGATCTCCTTGAAGGCAGATAAATGGCTCATCACCGAATCACCTGCCTTCGTCTTAAGAGTGAACAACTTCATCTTCATATGCATCTTACTGGTTAGATCTTTGCACATATAGATCAATTCTAGTTTCAAACAGAGCTCTGCAGCACCTCTTGCAAAATATCATTGTGAAGATGGAGTTGAATTAAAGACATAGCCTTACAATCCCTCCTGATTTCCTCAGGAGTCCACTCAGCCTTCATTTTCTTTCCAAAGCCCTCCAGCGCCTCATCATGATCATCCTTCTGCGCCAGGATGGTCCGCATCTTGACTTGCCATATCGAGAACTGAGTCTTATAATCCAGTGGTGGTAGATCAAACTTCATCGACGTCATCATGATCTGCAACCAAAGCTTCAATGCCACTTGTTGTGAAGACGGTGGATAAACGATGGAGAACACAAAGATCAATCACAGCGAGACACAAGATTTAATATAGAAAACCCTTCCAATGAGAAGGGAAAAAACCATGAGCGCCAGCCAGCAAACACTCCTCACTATTATCAAGAGTCGGGTTATAAAACATTGTGCAGCGGCTACAAGAGAATGAATGAATCAGACACAGTGGAACCCTAATAGACTCCGCTTCGCTCCGGCCCGTGTTCAGCTTTGTCGGGCCTCCGCTTCGCTCTGTCAGAAGTCGGCCTTTTGTGATGTGCAACTGAATTTAGAACATATTCAACACAGGAGACTAAGCTCTCCTCTATCTGCAACTCTGTAGCAATTGAAATTTTAGGCATTACGTTTGACTATGATTTCCTACCTTCGGTGGGAGCTTCTGGTGGGATTGTTCTCACCTGGCAGAGGGAGCAATGGCGGGCATCTAACATCTCTAGGGGACGCTTCTCGTTGTCGACTTTGTTGATCGAGAATGGTGCTTCTGATGCCCCATGGCGAGTGACGGTGGTGTACGGCCCACAGCTCGACCAAGACAAGGTGGAGTTCCTAAACGAGTTGCTCCAGTTCAGGCAAACATTCCAGTAACCTTGGTTCCTTTGTGGAGATTTCAACATGATTTATCGTGCTCAAGACAAAAGCAACGACATGTTAGACAGGAGATGCATGAGGAGGTTCAGGTCATTTCTGAACCAAGTGCATTGGAGGAGATCAACTTGATCGGGAGATGCTTCACTTGGTCTAACAAGAGGGAAAGCCCGACCTTGGAGCTTTTAGACAGGATGTTTGCAACCGCGGATTGGTTTGAAGCATTCCCTAACCATCTCCTAAAGAACCTTTCCACAGATTGCTCTGATCACTGCCCTCTACTACTTGAAGGGTGGCCCTGGTGCAAGCGGTAGAGCTTTACCGCCTGTGACCAACCCCAGCCTCTGCACATTTATGCAGGGATGGCTGCTGGCTATTTTTCCTTCTCCAGACCCCGCAGTGCGGGAGCTTACGGCACTGGGTACGCCCTTTTACTGCCCTCTGCTACTTCAGCTGCATGTTGTCATGGGTTGCAAGAGAAGGTTTCGCTTTGAACCTTTCTGGCCCAAATTCCTGGGATTCCAGGAGGTGGTGGCGGATGCCTGGAACATTGTCATTCCCCAGGCTGATCCGTTTAGGCTGCTTGATGCTAAGATTAGGAATGTGACCACGGAGCTCACTAGCTGGAATAACAAGAAGGTTGGCAGTGTGCGACTGCAGCTCGCGCTTGTACGTGAGGCGATTCTTAGTCTCGATGAGGAGCAGGACAGGAGACAGCTACAGCCATGGGAGGTGACACTGCGGTGCTCGCTCAAGGTGCGTGTCCTGGGTCTTGCTTCCCTGTCCAGGACCATAGTGCGACACAGATCACGATAACTATTCTTGGCGGAGGGGGACGCCAACACGCGGTTCTATCATTTACAAGCGTGCCATCAACGTCAACAGAACAGGATTGAGTCACTGCAAGTGGGCGGCGTTGTGATCGTCCAGGATCAAGCCATGGCCGAGGCTCTATATGAACACTACAACGGTGTGCTGGGCTCCAACTTCAAGCGGTCCAGGGGGATTGACTTCGCGGCAATTGGCGTGCCGTCTCTAGACCTTGCGGCGCTTGATAGGCTCTTTTCTGAAGAAGAGGTATGGGCTATGATTAAGGAAATGCTGAACGACAAAGCGCCGGGTCCTGATGGGCTGACAGGGCTCTTCTACAAGACGACGTGGGGCACCATCAAACTGGATATCATGAACGCATTCAACGCGTTCTGGTCTCAGGACTCCAGGAGCTTCAACCACCTAAATGACGCGTTCATGATCCTGTTGAAAAAGAAGGATGCACCGACTGAGATCAGGGACTACAGGCCCATCAGCCTGATTCACAGCTTTGGTAAGCTAGTCACAAAATGCATGGCGTCTTGCCTCTCAACCGTGCTGAATCAGCTGGTCATGCCCAACCAGAGCGCCTTCATCAAGGGGCGCAACATTCATGATAATTTTAGGAATGTGCGCCTGTCGTGCATGGAGATCCACCGGAAGCGAACAAGCTGCATACTCCTAAAAATAGATATTGCCAAGGCTTTTGACACGGTGGCTTGGACCTTCCTCCTTGAGCTGCTCCAGCATCTGGGATTTGGATGAAGATGGAGAAACTGGATTTCTGCGATCCTTTCCACCTCCAGTACAAAGATTCTCCCAAATGGTCACCGAGGCAGAAGGATTTGTCATGCTCGTGGTCTCAGACAGGGAGACCCGCTCTCCCCGATGTTGTTTGTCCTGGTGATGGAGGTGCTCAACCACCTGCTGCGATGGCTTGAGCTCAGAGGGCTCAGAGGGTCGCTTTCCCCGATCAGTGGCATGACTGGCACTCGTGTCAGCCTGTACGCGGATGACCTCATCCTCTGTGTTGCCGTCCGAGGGAGACTTGCAGGCTGTGCGGGCGGCGCTAAATGTGTTTGGCCTGGCGTCCGGTCTATTTGCCAACCTGGAGAAGAGCGTGGCCACGCCGATGCACTGCTCCGAAGATGATGTAGCCACGGTGCTGAGCATCCTTTCCTGCCGGATTGAGGAGTTCCCGTGCCGCTACCTGGGCATACCTCTGTCGGTCTATAAATTGAAGAGATCCGAGGAGCAGCCATTGATTGACAAGGTAGCTGCGAAAATACCAGGATAGAAGGGAAACTTACTAAATGTGGCGGGGCGGACGGCCTTGGTCAAGGCGACGTCGTCAGCCATACCCATTCATACGTCCATCGCTCTTTGCTTATCGCCTCGGGCAATTGAATCCATTGACAAATTGCGTAGAGGCTTCATCTGGGCTGGCTCGGCCTCGGTGGCTGGGGGAAAATGCAAGGTTACTTGGCCGGTGGTATGCAGGCCGCGGGAGCTTGGAGGGCTTGGCATCTCGGACCTACGTACAACCGGAATTGCTTTGAGGGTACGTTGGATTTGGAAGTACAGGATGGAGGGACGCTGGCCGCGGACAAATGAGAAGACGGCGCTGGCCATCTTCCAGGCGGCCACGGTCTTCAGTCTCGGCGACGGCGAGTCCACGTTCTTTTGGACTGACAGGTGGCTAGACGGTATGAGCATACAGAACCTGGCGCCCACTGTCTTTGCGTCCATCTCGGCTAGGAAGAAAAAGACCATGGTGGCTCAGGCTCTGGCTAACAATGATTGGGTGCGACACATCACGGGCCCCTTAACGATGCAGATCACTGTTGAGGTGGAAAGGATTTGTGACCGGTTGGAAGGTGTCTGCTCTCGCAGCAACCTGATACCTTCACTTGGGGTCTGACGTCTGACGGCAGTTACTCGTCAGTGTCGACTTATGGAGCCAAGTTTGGCTCGTAGCAGCCGGTCGGCGCCAAACACATTTGGAAAACCTCAGCCTCGCCCAAGGTGCTCTTGTTTTGGCTGGTGATGCACCAACGTTGCTGGACAGCAGAGCGAAGATGGAGACACGGCTTGCAGGACTCCAATCTGTGCGTCTTGTGTGACCAGGAACCAGAAACCATTGATCACATTCTCCTCGGTTGTTGCTTCTCCAGAGAAGTGTGGCATGGATGCTTGAACATGTTGCACTTGCAAGGATGGATCGTGGTCGCGGAGGAGCCAGCACTGCACTGGTGGTTTTCAAGTCGAAAGCTGCTGCCTAAGGTACTCCGGCCAGCCTTTGACTCGCTATTCTTCCTAATTGGATGGATGCTTTGGAAGCAACGAAATGAGCGGACTTTTGACGGGGCGCCGAGCACTGCACACCAGCTCACGATACTGATCATGGACGAAGCAAGAAGGTGGGTTTTGGCGGGCTTCAGGAAACTAGGCGTGCTCTTGGACATGGTTGCCTGAGGTGCTCAGTCTTTCGCAAAAATTGACAGCATGTAGTCCTTGTCGTGTATCCAGTAGCTTAGGGGCTGGCATACGGTAACCACGTGCTACCGTTCCCAAGGTTTGTAATCGTTTCAAAAACTCTTTTCTGCTTAATGAGAAATGCGCCGAAAGGTGTCGTCTAAACAAAAAGAATGGCAATGGCAACTTTTGACAAATAGAGTAGGTGGTCATCACGGGACTCACTGCTAGGTGGTGGGGTTTTGGTGTGTGGCTGAATATAGCATGAACGATCCACCTATATTGAATGATCTACATGTGCAGTTTATTAGTTCAGTTGAGACCATGAGAATTATGATATGATTTCCATTTAAAAATACAATGTTGATGAACTTGCAAAGATCTTTTAGTTATATATAATAGGAGAAAAACAATGTACCATCATGGCTGATTATAAGTCAAGCAAACATGCTTATGCTTTCCCTCCCCTACATATGTTGTAGCACTAGCAGCAGTTTACTTTTTGAGAGATTCAATTTCCTTAACTTGGAGCCATGTGTTTTCCATAGTAGATGCCTCCTACTAATACATATTTTTTGTCAATGCAAACTCGCCCACCGTCAGACATTTAGCTGAAGGAATAATATGCAGATACGACAGTATAAAAACAATAAGAGGAATAATATATCTGAATGCAGCAGAGAAGTTCACTACGCGCTTACAGCTAGCTCACAGGCCGGCCGTTGGCTCTTCTAAGGACCTTGAAAAAATCAGCCTGATCATCAGCAGATTATTGTACACACACAACACAATATGCACGCGTCCTAAAGATACTAACATTTCGATCCGCCGGAGAGGCATCATGCTGGCAACCGCGTCCTCGTGTCGTGACATGAATCCCAAAACCCCAAGCCAAAGGGGTCGTCGTCTTCGCCATTTCACTTCGTCTTTGGGCGAGACATGCAGCAGCACGCAGGCCGAACGCGCGCAGCTGGTGAATAATTGCGTTGCTCTCGTTCGCGAAAATGAGGCAATTTTCTTGCTCGGGGAAAAGGGAAAGTACTGATGCGTGCACCACGCGTCGAAAGCTTATGCGTAGCAAAGGTCATCAGGTACAGTACATTACATGCATGGATGGTGCCAAAAAGCGAATATATGAGATGACGGGTGACATCATGAAATGCATGGATCTCAATTTTGGCTTCAATTTTGTATCTCATTAGTATCTGCAACTTATATCCATATATATATCGAGTTTAAAATCGCTTGATCTAGTGCAAATAATGGTAGTATCTTTTAATAACTTTTTATTATTTTATCATAAAATTGAATTTTCAGTGTATAGACTTTACTCTTAGCTACATTTTGTAACTTGGTACTTGATATAACTTAACATACCCGTTCAAAAAAATATAACTTAACATAGTCTATATGATCAATCCAACAGAATATGCAGCTCCATCGATACAAGCAAGTACCTTGTTGGACCAATGAAGTACGTAACTGAATCAAGACTTGGATGTGATGAGTACGTAAATTCTGGCAACAACAGTAGTTCAACTGGATCGCAAGTCGACCGGTGGCGGTGAGATAAACAACAGCACATTCTACATCTACTATCACTCTCTAGAAACTGCAGAGGCCACGCATGGAGATCCTGCACCCAACTAGCCACGCCAGAGTGAGCACGGAGAAGAAAAACCAGTAATACGCCCGAAGGTGGCCGTGGACATGGCCGTGACAGGCTACCAGCAGCCACTAGTGCAGAGTTGCAGATTTGAGACAAGATGTATTAGTGACGGCTATGAGTCGTGTCTCGAAATTTACATCTCAAATAAGGCCATTATTGTGACACGCGAATAAGGTCTTGAACACACACGCGAGCTAAACAACTGCTAACACACACGATACTTGACGCTGAAAACACACAAATGGAGAAACTGACACGACGTGGCCGCGGTCACCACCAGCTTCTTGCTTGCGTTCTCCATTCAAACTGAATGTTGCCCTCCTGCAGCCCCTCTGCTCTGTGCTCCCACTGTGAGTACGTGTTAGCAGGATTTACACGCCAACATATATATACTCCCCCACAATAAGCCTGACATGCACTGATCTCTTTAACCGCAATTAAATGGACTCATCACTGAAATGTTCAGAGCAGGCATTGCCTTATTGGTCAGCACACATCCGCCACTTCAACATGATCTGACTTCTTTCAACACACTCCCTTATGAAATGGTAGTTTAAGTCTATAGGCGCAGAATTGAAAATGATCGCGCACAATACTATTGAACTGAAATAGGTAAGCATCCTTCACTTTTGTTTATTTTCTATTTCTTGCTGCATAAAGCTCCTGTTTAAAATAGAAATTTGTAATGATCTCCCATTTTAAGAAACAGTTATGTATCCTCAGGATTCCTGGCTATGGATGTTGGGGGTCCTCGGTTATTATCAATGAACCATGAGCAAAATGCTTTGATGGAAATATATAGCTGATGAAGTCCATGAGAACCAGATTTTGGACCTAAAACAAGAGCAGGCACCAGAGACTGCAGAACATGTAGCAGAACATGGAGCGGCGCCTTGAATTCAGGATGTTCGAATGGTTGATACATAATCCCCAAGTTCCACATCCTGAAAGGGGATCAAAAGCCTGAACACAACAACCTTCATCTTCAGACTGGACTGGCACTGTTGGCAGAAAATCAGTGGAAAATGACTTTCAAAGAATTATAGGCTACCAGGTGAGAATTTCTGAGCCATCAAGTTCTGGGATAATTTGACTATAGCAGAGGTATTCTGCACACATTTCTGTCAAGATCTGCAAGATATGGGTCCCTTTTTCTCACCTCCGGCCTCTGTCCTCACTACAAAATTTGAATGGACAAAGTCTGGAAATTTGCCTCAATCAGGTGCATAATCCCTGGCGGATATGGTAGTACACGTTCTGTACCCAACGTCGTCGTTTAAACTCTCTGCGCACCAGCAGGTCCTTGGTATGGTAGTGACGGGTAATATGAAGCACCGTCGCAAATACTTTTAGCAAAAGAGATGGGTGATATAACCACAGTCAAATTAATGATCATCTTCATATCTCTTATTACGTTATTCGAGACGGGTAATAAAAATCCATCTTTGATCTTGGTTTTTAAAACAGACGGGCTTTAATATCGCGCGACTATGATATATCTCATAGGCTTAAAATTAGCACCCATCTCTAATTTTCAACGCTTACTGACGGGTATCATGTAGCTAACAATAGGGAAGACGGTTATCACCTCAACCCGTCTAAATTCATATATTTTTGACGGGCTTCAATACCCGTCTCTGATCATTGCGTCATCTTTGTTTAACTCTGCACCAGTGAGCCGCGTCACATCGATGGTGCAGTAGCCGGTCAGCCAGCCCCCGGCATGGTGGCGAAGACGGTGAAGAGCTGACACGGACACGTGCACTCCTCAAACAGCACGGCCGTGGTGGCGCCCAGGACCTGCCCGCGGCGGCCAGCAGCAGCTCCTTGGACGCCGCGCGCAGGGCCGCCGCCTCCGCAGCCGTCGGCGCGCAGTCATGCACCACCCTGCAGTGCAATGGGTTGCAGCGACACATGCGGCGACAACTGTATCCATCTTCGTCTCCCTGGCTTGAATTGAAGCTGTGTACGGTCTTACCACGCGTGCTTGTGGAAACAGGAGTAGCCACAGGCGGCTTAATTTGCTCGTGCTTTGTCCTTAGTCTATTTCTATTAGTCAAGAACGTGACACTGACTAATAAGTGATGACTAATTAAAGTGACTACGCGTAGATGCACCCATCTTCTTCTCAGCTACCTACCATACCGTACCGTACCGTATGTAAAATGGTACGTACGATCGACGCGTTTGACCTCGAACGTCTAGCACAGCGGCGCTAGAAGAGACATTTCTCATCCTTCTTTGGGCTCGATCGTTCTTATCATTCCACTCCCAGATTTCCCGTTTTCCTATTTCCCTCAAAATCTAGTATATTAGGGTTAAGCAGAGTTTAGGGCATATGTAGTGCTCCAACAGATTAAGAAAACATCGTCCTCTCAATATATGGGACCCAAAAATCAGTGCTGAAAAAATGCCTTCCTCCTTTAGATAGCATATCTTTCATTCATGAATCGCATGCATTTTACTTTTCCTGCGTTGCATTCTCCATTCTATCCGCCGGAGAGGCATCATGCTCAGCACCCCGATCGAGCAGCCACGTGGGCCACAGGGGGTCGTCGTCATTTCGTCACTTCGTCTTTGGACGAGACATGCAGCGCAGCACGCAGGCCGGACGACGACGGACGCAGCACTGAATAATTGCGTTGCCTTGTTTGCGAAAATGAGGCAATTCTTGCTCGGGTAAAAGAAAATTAAAGTACATTGCAAAGCCACCACACGCGTCGAAAGCAGCTGATGCGTAGCAAAGGTCATCAGGGTACAGTACATCCATATGCATGGTGCCAAAAAAGGAATATATGAGATGACGCAAGCAACTAGTAGGATGCGTGTGACATTTCATTTTCACAAGCTCATAGGGATCTTCTTAAATCTTATTAATTACGATCATCCATGTCCCAGTGTCTAATTGTTACGTACTGAGGATCGGATTTCGCCAGCTGAGAAGGATTATCGTCTTCTATGTGTACTCTCTCCGTTCGGAAAAAATGATTCTTACTTTAACTAAATATGTACATCAAAAGCATTTCAAATTTTGGCAGATGATCATCTATAGGTGTCTTCAGCCTTTACGTGCACCCATCACCTTTGTGGATTTTTTTTTCAATTAATGCGAAATTAGCTGAAAGCTTAGTTCATATCAGCTCTCTTACAGAGTTACAGTATCTATAGTTAATTTGTGACATCATGCAATGCATGGATCTTTATCCATATATCGAGTTTAAACTCAGCTTGATCTAGTGCAAATAATTTTGTACTTAACGAAAGAGCACGTACGACGGACCGGATAGCATATCGATCTTTCATTCATGGATCGCATGCATTTTACTTTTCCTGCGTTGCATTTGTTCGGGAAAGCAGGAGATGTATAGCGCGCACGCACACCTTGTCCGTTTCCCATTCCCGGCCCTACGTTTTCGCAAAGGATAGGAGCGCAGTCACAGCGCCTGGATGGGCAGCTGGCCGCCCTCCCCTGCGGCATGATGCTCATGCCGATCCGGTTTCGATCTAAAGGAGACGCTGCATGGCCGCATGAGGAGACGCGCGGTGTGGTGACTGCCTGCCTGCGCGCGATCGAGATCACACATGGTGTGCCGCGACGCCGGCCGCGGCCGTTGCTGTTTCGGGACGCTGGGACGACGCGACGAGGCTGCCGCCACACACCTGCCACGTACGTACCCATCGGCCGGACTGTGCGCGCGTAATCGATCATCTCCTCCTAGTTCAGACACGGTCTCGTGCTGCCCAGAAGGCGGATGCATGGATCGGAAGTTGTTGTACTGCAGGAAGTAGCTAGCTAGGAGACGACCCAGAGAAGGCCACCTCGACGCCGTCCCGGCTCTGCATGATGACTAGGAGGAAGACACGGCCTGATCGCTGTTAACTTGGATCCATGCTTTCCAAAGTGGTCTTCGTGTGTTTTCACTACATTGCATCACACCACTTAGCAAAGTTCGCTAATTAAAGCTAGCTTCACCCGGTCTTTGGCTCTTCTAAGAACCTTGAAAATCATGCATGATCATCAGCAGAAATGTACACATATTCATATCCACTGCGTTAGGACTTGGGAGAGTCGATCGATCTCGGAGAGGCATACAGCAAACCGCGCGCGTCCTCTCCTCGTGTCATGTGTGCAACGCCATGTGATTACCACCCCGGCCGATCGAGCATCCACGTGGGCCACAGGGGGTCGTCGTCGTCTTCGTCTTTGGACGAGGCATGCAGCAGCACGCAGGCCGGGGACGACGACGCAAGTAGCAGTGAATAATTGCGTTGCGTTGTTTGCGAAAATGAGGCAATTCTTGCTCGGGGAAAAGGAAAAGTACGTTGCAAAGCCTATCTGTACGTGCACCACGGACGCGTGTCGAAAGCTGATGGCGTAGCAAAGGTCATCAGTTACAGTACATGCGTAGCAAAGGTCGCTAGCACAGGAGGATTATCGTCTTCTATGTGTTCTCTCCCCGTTCGAAAAAAAAAATGATTCTTACTTGAACTAAATACGTACAAAAGAATTTCAGTTTTTGGCAGATGATCATCTGTTGGTGTGTACGTCTTCAGCCTTTACGTGCACCCGTCACCTTTGTGGATTTTTTTTCAATTAATGCGAAAGCTTAATTAAGGGCATGTCTAGTCAACACACGTGTGTTTTAGGGGGAAGTAGCACACGCGTGTTTCGTGGCAGGAAAACACATAAATTGCAGGCAGCCATATATCTATGTGTTTTTTGTTATCCTAGCACATAAATTTTGCCAGCCTGGCTGTAAGACAAATTCGTGTGTTGTTCATATAACTAGCACACAAAACCAACAAAGTAGAAAACCGTGTGTTTTCCAAGGAAGTAGCATACGAATTTATAATTATATAAGTTGTACTTATACTAGTTATATTTATACTTGTATAAGTTATATTCTATTCTAGTCTGTTACAACCAATTTTTGAAACAAGGCCATGACCCGTCTGTCCTAATTCCTTGTTTTGCAAACAAAGCCCAGAATCTGTCTACAAGGCCCGTCTGTCCTAATTTGCTCTCGTACCATTGTTGCAATCCAGGAACATGATGAGAATAAAAGGACCATGTCAACAACTATAAAACCTAAAAAAGCCCAGCAACCATACTAGTGGCCTTATATATGACCAACTTGGCAAAGAAGAAAGCCTAAACATATCGACCGGATCTGTTATGAGGATCGACCAGATCTGTTGTGAGGATGACCAAAAGGGGAAAAGGGGACAAAACCCTAGATCACAAGAGGTGGAAACGAAGGAATCACCACAAACAAGCAGGAGCAACTAATCTCAGGATAATCAGATATCAGCAAACAACATTTCTATTAAATTCTTCTCCTTGCTCCCTTCTGTTTATGCCTAGCAAACACCAATTCTGGATCCATCAGTTCTTTAATTCTTGATCTGAAATAAGTTGTAGAGTTATTGCAAGTGATTAGACCAACATATGCCTATTGTAGTGCCAATTAAAATTTGCATATCCTGAGATCTACAATTGCATTCCTAATTTGATATAAATTATATTATAACCCAATGCAATTGGGCTAGTCTGAATATTTTTATTTGTCTAGGAAAAGAGCAGTATGCCTAGTAGGAACATGTTAGTGAGAGATTAAGCCAATATACCTACAGGTTTGTGCTAATATACAGTACTCATTGCACTAAGTGTATATGTTTCAGATCTAGAATAAGGAGAAAAGCAGGAAATCAAAAGATCCAGGGGAGCAACAACTAACCTCGGCAGAATCAAAGGTGAGCAAACACCATTTGCATCCAATTCTTCTCCTAGATCCACAAACAAATTGATCTGATTCAATCCTTGATGCCTGGATCTCTAAATTCTTTATTTCTTCATCTCAAACAATGTGTGCAGAATACAAACTCGATTAGATTCGTTTTCAACATAGGTGGAGTTAAAAAGGGATTAGAAAGCAAAGAAACAGTACATCTGAATATATGTATGCATATAAATACTATGGCAGAGTACTCAATCAACATCCTATTTGCAACAATACACAAGACTTACTAAAAAAGCATCAACAATATAAGGGAAATATTGAGCGAGTTCCATGATCAAACAAGTAACCAAAAATCCTAATAAGCCCATTAGGCCTGCAGCAATATCCTCATTGTATACAAACACAAACATCATTCTAACTGATGCAGGTTACTGCAGACCTGAAGAATGTAAATAGGAAAGAAAATACTATTAAAAACACCAAATATATATAGAAGAAAACATGGAATGAAAAATACTATTAGAAAAAACACTACCTCCAAAATTTTTGATTTTCCATCGGTAGCAGAATTCTTATCACTCATTATCATCTGGTTCACCAGCTTGATGCGAAGGTTTGGAATATCTTCTTCATCAAACTTATGCGAAATGTCAACACCAAATTCATACTTATCCAGGTACTTCATGGCGAAGACGCCACTATCACAGACGATGCTTAATGAAATAAGAGAAAAAATAAAACATATATCAATAGTAAAAAAAGCACAAACCTCAAATATGCTATAAAAGTAAATAAAACGAATGCAATTCACCTACTTTTCATGTTGTTGAGGAACATTTCCACCAAACTGGACACAAAAATTACGAATGCCATAATCAATTTTAACAACTTGTTTCCACAAAGAACACAAGTTCTCAAGCTGTAAAACAGGGAAATAAAAAATTGATTAAAACATTAACCAAATTATTGCTTCAGATTTATGACCTAGTACTAAACAAAATGATGAAAAAAATTCTGGTACTTACAAAAACTTCTTTAATAGCATTATGAAAATCTGAATCTGCTTCAAATGCCAAAGTACATGAATCCAAGATTATACAGCGATGCTGACTAAGATACAACACAACAACATACCACCGTTCTTTGAACAGAATTGAAAAATATAGCTGATATTAAAAAACTTAGAATTAACAAGGATAAATAAAATACAAACTCAAAGTCTCAAGATTTCCTAGTACCAAGTGACTACACTGGATCTGTATCTACTTGAAGCTACCAATTGACAATAATGAGTTCATCAAAAACTGAAACAAACTCCATTACTTACATATTGGCTAGTTGATATAGGCTTGGCAAGACAAGCACCCCTGAAGCTTGCCACAACAGTTTCATACAGCTCCTTACGCTTCTCACCATGATGACCATGATTTCCAATAAGATAATTCTAGAAACAACAACAAAGTGCTCAAATTTTGTAATGCATAATGTTCAGGAATATAGTTTGTAAAAAACAAAATACTAACCCCAACTCTTGAGAAGAAGAAATGCTTTCTAGAAACTAGTGGGTGTTTAGTATGGAACATGAGTTTGCAGAAAGCATTCATTACAAAATAATTGACTGTCCCTTCAAGCTTGAGGGACAAGTAAAGTGCACCTAAATACACTTTGACAAAGGTATAATCCATAATAGGAAGACTGCAAAACCAAACAAACAGTGTTACACAACTAAACTGCATGTGCAGACAAAAAAATCAAGTAAGGGACATGGAAGAAACTTTTATACTCACCTATTGTGTTTGCCATTTTCTCCCAGAGATAGCAAAGCTTCATATAATTCAACTTCATCATTGGAGACTCTAATCTTCGAACGAGGATTGACAAAAGGGCTTTGATTAAAAATGTTGGGCTTGTCATCCCGTCTAGGACGATGTATTGCAATTTTATGACTTGAAGGCTCCCAAACAGGTTCACTACAAGATAGCCAGCCAGATGCAGCTCCACTAGATGATTCAGATTTGTAAACAATGCCATTGCTACCCATACACCTCGAAGTCGCACCAACCACTGAATGAGTTCAAAAACGTGTTCCAAAAGGTGTCTGAAAAGAAAATGCAAGAAGCAACCAATAAAGATGTTTGAAAAGAATACCAAATGAATTAAAAAACCTGTTACATAAGCATTAAAAAAGTATTATTTTTCTAAGACTACTAATAGAACCTCACAAACAGTCACACAAAATAAAAAAGAAAGGCGGCTCAGATTACAACACAATTCTGGATAAAGATGGATTCAAACACCACAAACTGGTTCAATGGTGAATCAAACTAATTAGTGTCCATTTATATTACAAGGCTTAACCAAATAAAAGGCAAAAGAAGTGTCCAAGCGATATTGTCTTTCCAGCGCAGAATAGGAAACAACAATAAAACTAGTAAAGCCTATTATAAATATACAATAGTCAAAGGATCATCAGGAAGGTTTGCAGCCAGAGGAGCAGGTATATTTGGATCTTCAGTGTTCTCAAAATAATCAGTAAATGATAAAGCCACCATATGAATGCAATCCTAGAAAAATAACAATATTAGTTACACAAAACAAGAAAAAGAAAGATCACAACATTTTGTCTTAATCCAATATGGCTGACCTTTTCAACATTCTCATTTCCTGCATTTCTAATACTGGTGCTCTCCTCATTCCTCACATGAACACCCTGAGAAGGTGCATTACATGTCTTCTTACCAGGAAACACATTTCCATCAGACCAAGATTTGAAGTTGCCGTTGCTACCCAAATTGATCTATCAAAAGATTAATCTAAATCAGCTACCAAAAGGTTACAAACATATATTAACAAAAGAAAACCAACTAGGAAAACAAAAGAAACTTACAATTCAAGGAACACCTCCATGGGGTAGTTTAGCGTCAACATTGAGATCTGAAGTAGACTTTTTATTCAGCTGCTAGACTTAGTCATAACTCTATCAATAGGAGTAGTTGTTCCAGAAGATGGACAAACAGGGTGCCTCATTTTTGGATCTGCAATATAATCTCCATTCTCATCAAATTCAGGACCAAGTCTGAAGGATAACTAGGGCTTTCATTGAATACAGGCTTCTTGTTTAAACAAGGTTCCTTCATAGCTGGATTTCCTACAAAATATATCAAATATTACAATTGTCAAAATACAAAAGACAAAAAGTTCAGATATTCCACAATCCCAATACCAAAATTGCAGGATAACAAATGTGCAAATTAGTACTAAAAATAATGCAATCTACAAGGTGAAGAAACTAGTAAACAAATCATATAGCATACATTTCACAACAATTTGGTTTTCTTCAATATAAACCTAGAGGCTTCTCATTTGTACCAACATGGGGGGCAGAAGTAGCACCACTTGTTGCCTTGCCAACCTCAACTGTAGAAACCAAGGGCGCACCAACAGATGCAATATTTGGGTCACCTTCCTGAAAAAAATAAGAGCAAATGGAACAAGTCCAGTTAGTACTAACAACAATGATTAAATACAGAAGCAAACAAAGACAAGAATAAAAGCCATAATGGCAAAGTCACTCACTTTTTGATGGACATTCTCACATGAAGTTGCAGGAACAGCAGTAGAAACACTTTGAGCATTGCCACCAGCATCACCACCATCATCAACACGGCTAAGAGGCGATTTACCAAGATTTGTAGACAATCCATGTGGAGACTTGCATGTTGCAATGGCAGGCATTGAAGATTGAGGACTATTTTGTTTCCTCTTCCCACCAATACTTGTTTTAACAACTAAAAAAGAAAAAATTAAAGGCTAAAAAAATTAAAATCAAAAAGAAAAAGCACAATGATACTAAAAAATAATAATTGGCAGCAAAGAAATTCAAAAATAACCTGGTGAGGCATCTAAAGCAAGTTCTTCAACTGATGCTGAAGATGCACTGCCTTTGCTCTTCGCTTCCTTCCATGCTTACTAGTGTGTACAGTAGCTTCTTCATCAACTACAGGATTGTCAGCTGTAGCTCCAGCTCCAGCTCCAGAAATTGGACGCCATCTAGAAAACCTTGTAGATGTCCTTAATCTCATCTTTCGATCAGTATCTGGGACAGATTCAGAGTTCTTCCTTTTCCTCTTCTTACACTTTGTACCCGAACCTGCACATGAAAATTTATATTAAAAGAAATGGCCAACAGAAAGAAAAGCAAACTAAAATACGCAAACAATTTACCTGGCAAGTCATTTGAAGAAGAAATTTCAACTGCCTAAGATGATGCAATTTATTTTGTTTTCCCATTCCTTGCACCTGATTCTGCACATGACAAATAGCCATTCAAATATTTTCTACGGGGGATACAAATTGTTAATTTAGTGATGAAACAAAACATAAAAACTATTCATATACCTTGCCTAGATGAGTTACCACTAGGAAGAATTTTAGTTGTCTCAGAAGCACGACAAAATTCAGTAAGAGGAGCATCATACAAACCATCATCTGATTCAATTATCTCAGTCACAGAGTCTTCTTCTTCATGAGTATTAGGTGTTAAGGGTTTCTTGGGTTCAACAGCTTTGACATTGACATCTTTAGCAGCTGTTACAGTCGGACAAACAACAGTAGCAATGTCTTCTACTCCTCTACCATTTGCAGCAACAGCATGATCAGCATCCAAGACAACTTGTTTCGCAGCTGTTTGACTTGCACCAGGAGCCATGGTCGAATCCAAGACATCTTCACCAACAGAAGCATGCACAGGAGAAGGCACTGGGGCATCATATTCAACTCTAGTAGCACCAACACCTCCATCAGCACTATGGCCTGGTTCAGTAGAAGGTGCTCTGCCAGTAGAACTCACAACAACTGCATCACCACCGCCACCACAAACTACATGTGTCTCATGCATATACTTGAACATCTTTGCAAGAAGTGTGCTGGGCAACCTAAATCCTAGTCTTGTGTGGTGCCTATTAAAAATCTCACTCATCCTATCCCTGTCCTGAAATGCCAAGACAATAGTACAATATCAATACAGAATGTAAATTTCAATATACAAGAATAATAATATAAAAAACCAAACATTGCACAAGGCGCCTACCTCAACACTTATGAAATCACAACGTCTTTCAATGGTTGACCTAAAAAGATCACAGGCCTCTTCTGGGAGAAGCTCTTCAGCATAGCAAGTATCATCAACAGATTTCACCTACACAATATCAACTCAACAATCAACTAACAAGCTCTAGATGTGCAGCACAAATCAAAAGTATAATCAAAAGACAGATCTGGGTACATCAACACCTAAAAGAACGACAAATTTGTGCATCACTAGTCTCATCTATCATATCCAAACACAACTTGCAACATCTAGACTCACTGGCCATTTTCCATAAACGTTGCTAGACACACGATCATATGAAGCAAAATTCTTAATCATCAAGCCCGTCCAACATTTGATCCTTGGCATATCTGGGGGAAGCTTTTTAAATACTCCAAAGTCCAACCAATCAAGATAATAACCCTACATACCAATTCAAAAAGGCGTCAATAAGAACATGCTGCATAATAACCAAGACAAAATAATAGAAAAAGTAAAAAAACAAAGGAGAAATAGAATACAACTTACAGCTAGAAAATATCTGCATCCGCCAATAGTATCCTGACCCTTTTCTTTGTAGTTTTTTATAGAAGACATCATCCAATTAAAGACAAACTTCGACCAATCCCAAGATTTCACTTGCACGTTAGAAATATCAATCAAGGGCTCTAGATACTGTGCTACGATAAGTATTAGAATTGGCACAAAGAAAAGTAGACAGAGCCACAACCATAAAGTAACAGAACACATCCTCATCAGATAACGTCTCTCCAAGCAACTTATCCCAAACCACTTGATAGTTGGCAGAGTAGTTTCGCCAATTGCTTTCAGGAATCTAGACTTTGTAGTATGAGTAAAGCTCTCCTTGATATCTACTCCACATGTAGGAATACCTAAGAACAGATGTACTAACAATGGATCAAATGGAATCATTTTCCCTCCAACTAAAATCTCACTGCAATTCAGATCTACGTGATCAGCTATCCACTACACAAATCCTTTGGGAGCATGACAACCATCATAATCAAGCAGAATTCCAAAGCCGTGATGCCCAATAATCTGCTTCTTACGATAATCCAATTTTGCTATAATCTTCTGTCCAAAGTACGAGCTATTGAACCTACTTCTAGGGATACCTGATGTACCTACACCACGACTTGACTTTGCTTTACCCCTAGCTCTCAAAGTCTACTAACATATGCAACAAAATCTAGTTAGGTGACTGCATTCACTTAAAAAAGCTAGGGGAAAACAAACACAAGGTGCACAATTTACCTTTGTAGGAAGATTCTACCCACCAGAACGGGTTGATTTCCCCTGCTTAGCGACAACCTTAGAGAACTAAAACAAAAAATAAAACAGATTATTTAATTTCACAATATTGCCAGATTTAAGATGTGTCACATGGAAAAAGATTTAAAAAATGGTAACATTCAACATAACATCTACTAAAACATGTCAAAGCTCACTACAACAACAAAAACTACTTGGTTTTCACAAGATATTCAAAAAGATTATACAACTTACTCCAGTAAAAGCGTGCTGCAGATGCTTCAATGCCTTTGTAATTTCATCAACATCAACATCATTATCATCTCTAGAGTTTTGTGCTAACAAAGGCAACAATATTATATATCATATTAATAGACATTACACAAAGTTCCCAACAAAAAACACAAGCCAAATATAGACTAATTACCTCCATTTCATGCACAGAATCACAGTTGTTATCCTCTCTTGCAGACTCATCAACACTCTCAGAATCAGCACAAACACAATCAGAAACATATTATTCATCATCAACATCCATAGCTATAAACAAGAACAAATGACAACTACTTATTACTAAATAATAAACAATTACATCGCAGAACACACCACACACCATATATATATATATATAGGGACGCGCTAATTAGTCCCCAGGGGACTGATTAATATCAGTCCCCGACCCCATCCGTCAAGCAGCACTCCCGCGCTCTATTTCACGTCCGTGGCACCACCAGTTTGCACAGTCCATACAAGTGTACAACTCTATTGACCATCTTTCTTTTTTCTTTTCTCATTTTTTCACGTAAACTTATTTTTGCAACTAGTTTTATTTCATAGCAAATTTACACCTCTGTTGACCGTCTTTCTATTTTCTTTTCTCATTTTTTCATTCACATAAACTTGTTTTTGTAACTGCTTTTGTTTCACAGCCAAATTATATATTTTTTCTTCAGTTGGATATTTCTTTTTTGATAAGAAGCATTTTTATTGGTTTCACGGTTTTTTCAGTCACATCGCACGTGTTTTTGTTCAACTTTGTATGGCTTCAATAATTGAGAACATACGGTTTCACATGATAATATGGAACTTTTTAAATTGGATCTAAGCGACAAAAAATAATAAATATTATTTTAATTAGATCTTTTTCAACTACTGGACATGCACATACGTCACGTCGCACGTGTTTTTCTCGAGGAATGACTAGCAACAGTATTTCCTTGCTTCTGAACCAGGCGTTGGAAAAATATACTTGTCGAACATTTTGCCAAAAAAAAGAGCCTTCTTCTCGTGGTCATGAAAAGCTAAATAGATGGTATACTATAGTTTACTAATATACAGATCCTAAGGAGATCAAGGGTTCAATTTTTGTGTTCAATGGTCCATATTTACTCTATTGGGATCCATAGCTTCTCCTGCAACAAAAAAAGGAATAAAAAAAGGCACGGTTCCTGTTATTAGATGATCAAGATAGTTACTGTACAGATTTTGAAATAACAAAAAAACTAGCTAGTAAGTCAATAACTTAACAACCAAATCTCATTCATGAGATGCCATTCCTAGGCAAGGAACCATGGATGCAAATTTTAAGCATTTTCAGAGATTTATATTTGCAAGCTAAGTCATTTAATTAAGGGTCTGGTTGCATCCATATGAGAATTTAGATGCATAGCTTTAATTATGTATCTAGACAATGTTTATCTAAGTGCGTAGCAAAACCTATGAATCTAAAGCCAAAATGTCTTATAGTTTGGGATGGAGTAGATAACAAGATAGCTCTATCAAGATAGCTCTATCCTTCACTAAATGGAACACTTCAAAGTTTGATCAAATGAACAATTCTAATTGCAATAATCGAGGACGAAATTACATCATGTGCAGGATGGCATCCATATTCTAGCCTCATGACCTAGATAACAGAGGCATGCAATTGACAGTATTCCTAAAAGATACTAAATTGCTCATCAGGTGGCAAACATAATTTCAATAGTACTGACAATGGGGTGGGGTTTTCTATTCAGTAAGAGTATATATAAGCCACACAACATATAAATCAAGTGACTAAACAAATTTGAAACCTATTAGTATGTACTCTTCTACAACCAATTTTACTTTCAGTCAATTGCCTCGTTAAGGTTCACTTTGCTACAGCACGAGTTGGTATATGGATTCACCTATTAGGGCCTCTTCAATGGAAGCCCTACCGGCCGTGGACCGAAGCAACAAGTTGTTGCTTACCTCAGAACTACAAGCAGGTCTACTACAGCCCACAAACAGGCCGGTGCTCCTGTTTTCAACCTCAATGGGGCCAAGGAACAGGAAGGTCGAGGCTACTATCCCACGATGGATTGCATGGTGCCTCCCACTACCGATCCTGCCTATGCACGACATTGTGTAGGCAAGTTTCTAGGATTCAATTTCAAGATCCAAGACATGGCAGGAAAGGCCATCCGGTGGGCCAGTGTGTTGCTCCAGTACGACACAGAAGACGGTGCCATCAAGCTATCTAGCTCAAGGGCGAGCTGGGTCTCCAAGGGCGGGGGAGATGTCATGGGCAGCCAATAGGCTGCCGCCAGCCCAATAGGATCAAGTTATCTTAGTTATTTATCTATGTTAGAGCAATTAGTAATAGTACCATATTGTCTAGTCACAAGAGGTGCTAATCCTATGTAACCTTTATAATCAGTCCCATGAGACACAATAGGAATCAAGAAAGGAATAATGAAGAAACAATTCTAGTCTCCCTCAATCTCTCAAGCTCTTGGCAAAGCATAAGGCGTAGTTATCCCAACATACCTAATACTCATAAGAATGAGTATTTCTATGTATCAGAGAAAAATGAGCCTTACCAAGTTTAGTAATGCATGGCTTTATATTTCAATGGTGAGAGAGGGCTTCCAGCCTTCCACCACGTCTTTTTGGTTTGTATACATCTGAAGGCAGAGCTCTATAAGATTCTGGACCTGTACAACAAAAAAATAGCAACTAGAGTTAAATGAGTCATCTTATCAATCCACAAACTCTTTGAGCTTTCAGAAAGACATATATTAAGCAAAAGTTCATCACATGATACAAGATTCAGTGGATATTAAGCAGTTCATCACATGATACAACAAAAAAATAGCAACCGGTAGCAGGAGACTTTTGATAAAGTTCCATTAAGATGACAGAGAACTCAGTGCAAGATTATTTCAGATTATATATTGAAAAATGGAACTAGGACGCATGACTAGGGATTCCTAATTACAGGACATAAAGGGTGTCAAAAACAGGGATGAATCCTGGAAAAGACAGTTGGTAAAAAAATCCAGGAGTAGTAAGAGATAATCTCATGCTATGATCAGTTCACTAGGATGAAGACAACACAATTTTCCCTGAAATAGTCAGCCTTAGGAATGAAGATTAGGAGCTAAAGTTTGTAAGAACCATTGTTGGTAATTAACAAGATCATTAAAGCATCAATCAATATACAAAATGAACAAGTGAGCAGCGGGAAAAAATTCAAGCCTTCAAGATTGGTAAATATGCACGTTTTGTTGTAATAATTCTGTAGTTGAACAAATTACAAATGAGCAAAAGGAGCATTGTTTCACCTTTGTGCAAAATCCAAGACAAGGATGTGGGCAGCACCAGGCCAGCAACACCATGGACATGAGCCATACCACAATCCCATTAGCTCCTAGTGTCCTCAGACTGCAGAAGTGATAGTGAGAATAGAACAGAGAGCAGAGGAAATAGTCAGCTCCCCCCAAAAAAGTAATAAATGCATGCAACAAAGCTTAATGGAATATTAGATTTGTGCTATGCTTATCTTTCTTGCCTGATGGGGTGAGGGGAGGACCATGGTGCCGGGTGGACCCTCAAGGGAGGCGAAGCAAGATGCCAAACCAAGTGCAGCGAGCTCATCGGTGCCAAACCGGGCAGGAACCATTGGTACGTCCTATAATCAAATTGCATAAATCAATTTGATAGAAATAATTAATAGCAAGTAGCAACTACTTACTGATTAACAATGGAATTGGGCCGCATAGATTGTATGACAGGGTCAGTAAGTGCAGGACCATCCTCCTGCCCTCTTGGCATGGGTCCTAAAATTGGGAAGCTGCATGCGTGTGAGATGGTTCACCTCAGAAAAACCAGAACAAATTTGCCCTCTTCATGTATCAAACGAATCTTTGGAAACAAATCATGTGAGGTAATACATGATTATTGCTAAGGGGGCTGATCTGTCCCACAGAATTATACATCATTACAATGAATTGCATGTCTATTGCCTCCCTCCATGGATACTACAGACACCATGCACTTTTCATGTCAGGTTATAATATGTGAGAAATCATTGACAAATTTACAAATGATGAATAAAAATTCAAAAAGTAAAGAACGATCATTACAAGATGAATAGCAGTAAATGAATATCTTTGATTTTGTAAATGTTACACACCTACTGATCTAGATTGTATATTAGCTAAATAAATCTAGGTCACATGAATAAAATTAGCAAGAGAAGAAAACAAATCCATATATGCCCAGAACTAGAACATCCAGGCATGTGAAGCCTTTTAATTAAATCATCAACCTTCTAGTTCAAAAAGCAAAAAAGAGTTAGACGGACCAAAATGGATCTCGCCATATTGTTAGGATCATGCACCCCAACTCCTGGAATTAGGCAAGAAAACCAGCAAAAATTGCATCCAATCAAGCTTGATCGAAAATAATACCATGTGTAGACACAACAACATGAACTCGATGTAATCTGGCATCAAGTTAGGTTCCTAGTGGCAATCAATGTCAAATGTAAATTATTTATCCTAGCTACCTTCAAAATATTGGTCTGTTCAATGTGACAGAAAAAAGGCAGTTTATCATACCGTGTAAATGGTGACAGCTAGCACACATGTGTGCACATAAAAACATAATTTCTTTTGGAGCCTATCGTATAGTTTCCTTGTCCCAAATAATGGCATCATGGTTAAAAAAATGGTTTTGAAAAAATAACCGTGCAAACACTCCAGACTAATGATGCCAAATTACAAATAAGTGTGTGGGGTTATGTTGCCCATAAAAAGGAAGATATATAATTGAATCCAAGTATAATAAAATTGATTGCACATCAAACCCAACATATACAGACACGGATCATCATATTTTGCTCATTGAAATATATGATTGGCATGTGTTACGAGCCTGATTGCAGTTCTTATTGCTGAATCATAAAAATAACAATTGTAGAGCTACTGCAGCAGGTTCAGGAAATAAATGAAGGCCATATTTGCATTTATGTGTGATAATCCTAATTAAAATGCATGTATATTCTACATGAACAAGCATCCAAGCCAGATGAACGTTTCAATGAACTTCGGTTTGCATCTAGAAACATTCTGATTAACGCTAATAGTTGGGAATTACAGCACCAAATTCTTCCCCACGAGTAACGAAAAGTTGCATTGAACCAGCGTTGCTAGCCTGAGACAAACTCTACCTTGCTGCAACTAAAGAGGAGATACTGGCCGCCGCCTGCGTGTATAATCCAACACTCCAGTCGCAAGGAACACATCTTGTACTCGAATCATCAAATTGAATCAAGAAGGGGAAGGGGAGGAGTAAGAGATGGTGCAAATGCTGAGCTGGGGAAGGGGATCTGGAGGACAAGCACCTGGATTTGCGCTGGTGAGTCCGCCCCTGCCCAACTCTTGGGGCGTGCAAATCCGCAGCCGCGACCGGCCTAACCCGAGCGAGGCCCTGCAGCAAAGCGGTGTCGCTGGGACCCTGGTAGCCGTGCTTGCAAGGACACGGTGGTGGCCAGCTTTCTCTGGACGCCGTTGACGCTGCGATGGGCCATGGACGTGCTGCGGCCGACTTCTCCTACCACCTCGCGCCTCCTGCAGCCGTATCCTCGGCCCCACCCCACCGCTTCGTGGACCCACACCTGACCCACGCCACACCACCGTCGTCGTGGAGTTGGAGGCTGCTCACCAGGGCGGAGGGGAGGGCGCCGCCGTCAGACAGAGGAGGAGGTACCGCTTGATGGATTCGTAGGATCTGCCGGCAAGACAGCTGCGGAAGGCCGCCGAGAACGCCCACACAGCACTGGGCGACGCCGCTGCGGTGCCGGAGGCTGGGGAATGGCGGCGGAGAAGGCCCATCGAGCGACGCACTGCATCTGCGGCCGCACGGCAGCCAGCGGAGAGACGGAAATCGCAGTTCCGGTGGAGAGAGGGAAAGAGGGGACGGAGCGGACGGGGGGAGGAAATAGAAACCGCAGAAATCGTGGGTGAGCTTGGGAGCGGCTTAGCAGCTCCAGCTCGTAGGAACCGCCGCGCAGAATCGGGAGTCATGAACGAGACCGGAGCAGGGAGGAGGGGTGCGAGTGGGTGACCAGCGCGGTCCGCCCGTGGGTTGCGTCGGGCTGGGTGAATTGGGCTCGGTGACTGATTATTAATCAGTCCCCTGGGTAATATATATCATATGTATGTATGTATGTATGTATGTATGTATGTATGTATGTATGTAT
>CM041644.1:1565326-1589287 GCA_023333625.1 Bothriochloa decipiens
TGTATGTATGTATGTATGTATGTATGTATGTATGTATGTATGTATGTTCAGATCTTCGCATAACATTTGAAAACCTAAACAAAACATAGCTGATATTTTAAGTATCCCTAAGATTACAATGACATACTACATCTGATTAGCATAACTAGGATCACTAGGCGCCCAACGACAAACAAGACAATTAGCCTTCTTGAGCAGCCACAAATAGATACAACGAAAGTGGAACACATGGAGGCACGGCAAATAACGAACCTGATTCTCCATATAACCAACTGTAGCTTTCGGATCATCCTCAAAAGGTTCTTCAAGTGTGAACCAGCAGATAACACACGCTTTCCCCCACTTTGAAGTCAAAAGAAATGGATCGCCACTGCCTTTATCATCACCCTCTTCGTCCTCACTAATAATAGGCGGTATTTCAGGAGGAGGTTCAGAAGCAGAACGAAAAAGCTGACGGCGCTCATCCATTGGTTCCATCTCTCGTCACTAGATCACGATACAAAGTAAAAATATAAACAACTGATTCTGTCATAACATAATTTAAAAATAAAACTAGTCATCATCATGTTCCAAAGCAAAGAATACTTATACTAAATTATCCAAAGACATGATCCACATTGAAAACAGACTTCATAACCCACAACACTACCCCTACTGATCAAAACAGATAGCCGGCACCTTCCTACGGCACAAAGGGCATGACAACCTAATCCTCCTCAGGTTTTAACAACTTGATATATTCCTTAAAATAATCTGACCCTGCAATCCTCCTCCTACAAATTCCACAAACTGTACAAACTTTGAAGGACAATGAACTAATACTAATTCATCACACTAATCTCCAATACCAAGTTTAGAACAATCAACATCTGCATTAATAATTTGAAGGACAAAAAACTACAGAGTGCAGACAACAAATGAAGAACACACCTGAAAGTATCAATAGGTAAACATGCCAGAGAAATAGACACATAACCAATAATGAATAAATCAAAATAACAGAACACTGGTAAACTATGATTAATCCATGACTTTACCTCAATGTGATAGGTCTAGCAATGAAGCATCAAACAGACCCCAAAGCAGAATTCCTTCCTGCAAATATGAGACCAAAAATTCAAAGACCTAAAGTCAACCTGAATCAAACATTCACATACCAAGTGCAGAACAATCAGCATCTTAAATTGCACAATAGATAAAAAAAAATTTACACTAGTTAAACTCTGCAAGTTACAGCTACCAAGTCTGAAATTATGCAAGTCTGAATAATTAAAAATATTTTAGCACGGTTTATCTCAAGGTTCTACTCAATTGATAGGATCTAGCTAAGAAGTCCATTTTTCAATTATTCAGACTCAAAATATGCCAACAATACTACCATCAGTTATTCAATTCTCAACTAATCAGTAATCACAAACTCTGAACTGGCACAACAAATGTATAAACTACTACACAACAAATGTCAAGGTGTTGACAGTGCAGTAGATGGTAAATCAAAAATAGCCTCAACACAAAAATCAGGTTCCACTGTAGAAGTAACAAGAGCTCTTAAACCTAACACCAGTTTAATATAACTAGTAAACAATAAATTTTATCACTGCATAACACATATTATCCATTACCAGTACCAGCAGGCAATTTACCTCAATATGATAGGTTTAGAACTGGAGCGGCAAACAGAACACAAAGCAGAGCTTCCTTCCTGCAAAAACGAGA
Organism: Bothriochloa decipiens; assembly: GCA_023333625.1. Taxonomy (NCBI): domain Eukaryota; kingdom Viridiplantae; phylum Streptophyta; class Magnoliopsida; order Poales; family Poaceae; genus Bothriochloa; species Bothriochloa decipiens. The sequence continues at coordinate 1,567,043 of CM041644.1, forward strand.
CAAAACATTCAGAGACCTGCAGGCAACCTGAATCACACTTCACATAAACTGAAATAGGAAAAAGAAGAACACATTCAGACTGAAACTAAAAAAGCAATACAAGTTTTAATTTCTCAACACAGATATCAGTTCAATGATTAAAAAAATGGACTCAAGATGAATCAAATGCATCTGACAACCTAAATTAAATCAATTTCAGTTTGAATCAACATTGAATCTGAAACACTACTACTCACAAACTACAACTCCTCTACCTGAGCACCATCGACCCAAGGATTGGAACCCAACGCCTGACATTTCTAGGGTTTTCAGACAACTTGCAGAGCAACTCACAAACTCCAACTCCTCTACCTGAGCACAATCGATCCAAGCATTTCAACCCACGCCTGACATTTCTAGGGTTTGTAAAGGAATATCCCCAGCGTGACAACACCAAATCAACCAGACCCAAAAGTAAGCCCACTAGATCCTCCATGAACTCAAACAAATCCCCACAAATCCACAAACCCTAGAACCTGCCGCTGCATGTACACAGCAACAATCCAAAAATCCACCAAATCTACGCACCCCAACAAACACCCCCTGCTGCTCCACACAACGAGCGCAATGAAATGAACATCACGAACCCCAAATAACACAAATCAGCCCCTGCTCAAACCCAAAAATCCCCAAATCCGATCCTGCTTCGACGAATCCTATATCACAGGACAAACCCTAGACGTGAATCCTATATCACAGGACGCAGACGCAGACGAATACGCGAATCCTAGATGAACAAGTCGAAGAAGAAGCAGTTGTGCATCAATCGCCTCCCCCTCGTCAAGCCGCAAGTCGAAGAAGCGCTGCGACACCACCTACGGCCAGATCCACAGCACCATCGTCGCCGCCGTGCGACGAAGGCCGGAGACCGCTGGCGGAAACAGAGATTCGTCGCCGCCGTCGCCGAGGAAGAGGGGGAAACTCGAGAAGACACGAGAGAGAGAGAGAGAGGAATGAAATGGGGAGGGCCGGGGGGGACTGAGCGCGTCTGCTTGAAGACAAACCGGCGCGAGTCCCAAAAATACGAACAGTGCATGCCAGAGGTGAGACCCACACGTCAGGGGAACAAAGAGAATATCTTTTAATAACTTTTTTATATATTATCATAAATTGAACCTTCAGTATATAGACTCCACTCTTAGCTACATTTTGTAACTTGATATGACTTAACATATGCCCGTTGAAAAGAAACGTAACTTAACATAGTTTATATGATCAACACTAATCGATACCAACAGAATCAAGACTTGGATGAGATGAGTACGTAAATTCTCGCAACAACTAATAGTTCAACGACTGGATCGCAAGTCTCGATCGCTGAGATAAACAACACTACATTCTACAACTACTATACATCAGTACTCTCTAGAAACAGAGAAACAGCAGAGGCCACGCATGGAGATCTTGCACCCAACTAGAAACGCCAGAGTACGGAGAAGAAGAACCAGCAATACATCCGAAGGTCGCCGTGGACATGTGGCCCTGACAGGCTACCAGCAGCCACAGTAGGCGGTGAGCCAGCCCAATGTACGTTCCCTGCTGTCGTCGCCGGCGCGCCAGCACTCCTCCTCTGCCCGCGGCGCGCAGCTGGGCCGCCGCCGCGATCAGCCCCGGTTGGCGCGGCGGGGCATCCCTGCAGTGTGTTCATGATGCAATCAGAAAAATAATGGAGCGAGGCAATCGTCGTGTCGTTCGATCCCTTTGCTGCTGGCCGGGTGCAAGCTGGCGCACGGACGTACCTCCAATGACTGACGACGATGTGGACGGGTGCTCGATGACGATCTCCTCGTCGCCTTCAGCGACGGGCGCAAGGCGATGTGGATAGCTGCCGGCGGCGGCGGCAGAGCGTGCTGCCGCGAGCTCCCTCCTCGCGACTGCCACCTGGTGCCTAAGCTGGCGGTTGGCAGCTTCCACCGCCCTCTGCTCATTCGCCGATTTCTCCATCGCCGTCAATGATTGGCAGAGGCGACGGTTCCTTAAGTGGTACCAAAAGCAAGCGGCGACGGACACGAGAAGCACGAACAGCAAGACGCCGAGGATAATACCCTCCACGCGGAATCTCTCCAACAAAGGGAGCTGCGCGAAGAGCAGGAAGTCGTTGTGCAGGGGTCTCGCCATTGGTAGAGAAAGGCTGCAGTAGTGCCTAGCTAGCTGCTAAGACGTATCTGCAACGATCGAACTGCTAGTGCTAGGAGATGAAGGATTATTGGGCAATGGCTCTCCTATATATCTCTCTGGGACGCCAGGTCGCCAGCACGCTCTAGTGTAGTCTTGTCTCTAGTGCCCACTGTCCATCATGTGTTGTGCGTGCGTATGCTTTTCCTCTCACAGAGCAGCATATATCAGAGACTGTATACGTAATAGGATGGTCTCTGATATATGTGTGTGTATTAATCACCAAATTCCACATGGTCTCACTGGTATTATTGGCCTCCTGTACGTAAATACACTTTGCTAGCTGCTAAGACGTACACTTTGTCTCTAAAAATGAATTGACCCAGAATTTTAGCCACAAAGGACATGATGTTGAGGCATCCGCAGGACACTCTACTCATCTCATGCATACACGTATCTACTACTCGTCTGTACGTGACTTCGAGTCGTCGGTGCCGTGTGTTTTCCTTTGCCTTTGGACGACGGCGCAAAATGCAGAAACCGATCGAGCCGCTGGCCCGCCGGCAGCGGCACGCAGCAGGTGGCCTAGCTGGCCCGGGGCTGTACGTGATTGCGATGCTCCTCTGCGAAACGGAGGCAAAAGTACACAGGAATAGGAAAAGGCCGGTGCTATCCCCTGCCCGTTGCCGGTCCGCGCTAGAGTTCTTCATTCAAAACAAGCTAGCTATAGTGGTGATGCAGCGCAGCAGAGGCAAGGCAAGGGCGTTCCCAATGCAACAGCGGGCAGTGTATGAATCGTTGGCTCACGTGGAGACAAGCTCGAAACGACGGTAAAAAATGAAGAAGAAAAAAAGCTACTGTGACGAGACTCTAAACACAAAGAGAGATTCAGACCCTTACCTTCTTGGTCTCGATACCGTTCTCTTTCTACTCGCTGATGAGCGCTGCATATGCCAGGTGTCAGCCTCGTCGCGGCATCCCGGCCAACCGATCGAAACAGCTAGCCATCGCCATGTGATCCATCGCGAGCAGACGCTTTGCTTAATTCGTGTGGGCAGCGCCAGCGCCGCAGTGCCACAGCAGCGGGATTCGACGGCGACTGGTGAGTCGTCTCTACTTCCACAGTTCCACTGTTCCAGACCAGGGGAAGAAGACGGAGCGCGCTGGCCAGAGTCATGAAAGGCCGTGGTGGGCTCTTGACAGCTTCATGTGCTGTGAGGCCCAGACCAGGCATCGTGTGTCCAACTTGAATCATCGCATGCATGACAGTGATGACTAAAATTCATGTGTCTGAAATTTAATTTTAGATGGCTCATAACGTGCATTACTGTGCCGATGAAAATGCGCTAGCATTACGCATGGGAGCTTTATAGTTCAAATCGAGCAAGTTGAGGAAAACAAAGATACCATTGCTACGTGTCACATTGTATCAACAGTACTCGATAGTAGTACTACTTTGGTCCTATGGGACGGTTTTAGAGAATAAGATAGTGGTGAGAATTTTCAAGCCGCTCTTCTTCGCAATGCACCGAGTTTTGAAGTGTCACATATAGGATACTCAAAACTACAAACCACATGGTCTGTGTGTTCATGTGTGCCCACATACATAATCTTCCCCAACTAGTGTTACGTGAACTAGAGCTAGAGGTAGCTAATTAACTTTTCAAGCCGGCCGCCTGATCGGGGTGTAGACGACGAGAAATGGTGGCCCTGTGGCAGAGTGTGGCTCTCTGGCTCAGTTGGTGGGTTAGTCAGTGTGGACTGGGGAGTGAAGAGGTATGCATGACAATGACAACTTTTAAAGACAGAGGTGGTGGTCACACGCGGGACACTCATTGCGGTGGGTTTTGCTGTGTAGCTGAATATTGAATCATCCTCTGCATACAGATCATTATGATGTCTTCTACTTGTTGTAGTACAATGTAGTACTAGCAGCACTGCAGCAGTTTGTATACATTTTGAGAGATTGAATTTCCATAACTTGGAGCCATGTGTTTCCAAAGTGGTCTCCATGTTTTCACCTAGCTAGTAGATGCCTAGTAATACATACTTTTTCACTACAAACTCGCCCATAAACAGACATTTAGCTAAGGAATAATCTGCATGCAGCAGCAGTTCACGTAGTGTTTAAATCTAGTTCATCAGTCGTTGGCTCTTCTGATGAGAGGACCTTGAACAATCATGCATGAGTATTATCAGATTGTACACACTATCATATATGCACGTACCGTAGCAGCTAAGCAGCATACTTACACTAGGCGAACAGTTTGCAACAAGTCGGTGAGATATACTGATATAAACACACAAATTTACACAGCATTTCTGCGTCTTCTCGGCGGCTACCACATGATTCAGTAAAAGCAGTTGAGACTTGAGAGGACGCATATATATGGCATGACATGCATGTCAAAGATGATTCTACTTCATCACTTAATCAGCAAACCATGATATATTATGATATATATAGGTAACCATAAAACTAGCCAGTAACCTTGCTAGGCGAACCGTGCAGTACGTGAGAACGATGGCCAACAATATAGTCATATAGGCCAACAATATCTGCCGCGCCTCCGCCCTCCATTGCCGCACCAACGAGAGATGCCGAGAGCGACCACGCGTCCACCTAGTACTAGAGCTGTGCTTCGCTACCGACAACAACAAGAGTAATTGCAAATTGTTCCTCGGATGGCACGAAACCTTCAACGACATGGCAATCGGCAACGTCACCCACAAAGATAATCTCTATTACAACGAGCCTCGCATTTGGCTAAACACATTCATTAATGGTGAGTCTCCTATAAGCCACACGCTTAGCACACACAACCATGAATGACTACTCCCCAGCCTACATCCTCTTCAACAACAACAACAACCTCCAACACATCTCCGCCACTACGACAAGCACCATGCCCTACCATTACATTGACAACAGCAAAGGACGCACATAGCCCTACATCTTCGAGTACCTCCATGACTATGTCCACTTCGTGTTCAACTACGTCAACTAGGCGCTACATACAACTCCTACACCAACCTGTCAGGCTCATTGCCACACTCACTACTTCATGCTCCATGGGGAACGACGACATCACCAACAAATCCCGACATTGAGCGCCTTCCTCCATATGAAGCGGACCCGCTAGCACCGCACAGGAACCTCTACCTCGTCTTTGGCTACATTGGCAACAACCGCTGCTACTCCAAGCATGTACCGCCTTGCAGAAGATAGAACATCCTCGACAACTACATCGATGGTCGCATGACCTGCTACATGGATACAACCTCATTGCAAGCGATTCTGAAACATCCTCAATTTTCCACGAAGGGAAAATACACAGAATGACGAATAATACAATAGTTCGAAGCATAAACCATCATATTATCCAGCAGCAGTCAATACAGAAATCTATACATCGAATAAAAGAGTAGAATTAGAAGAGATTACATAAATAGTCCATCGCCACACTGGCAGAATCATCAGAGTAGCAGCATCTGGAACAGATGCGGTAGGCGGAAGCAACAACAAACTCCAAAAGAAGCCTGGGCGTAGGAATGAGACGTCTACTCCTCATCGTCATCATAGTCGTAGTCGGGCTCACCTGCCAAATAATTTTTAATACGTTTTGTACTGGCCACTCGTCCCACTCTATGCTTTGCTTTTGCTATGTAGTATTTGGTGGATGCAAAAGATATAATCAAAGAGACCTATAATTTGGTTGTGGTTTTCTATGCATGTAGTGACCATCATTATATAGTAGTAAAGAATCGAGTTTTAACCCATTCTCATCCATCATAATTCCCATCCCATCATCACACACATCTCACCCTCTCGCACTCAGTCGACAGGTCCAACTCCCTCTCGAAGCCTGTCTCAGCGGCTCACAGCCGGAAAGGGTAACACCAGGGGAAAGAAGAGAAGGACTCATCTCACTGCTCCCGAGAAGCGTAGGTCGAGGAAAAGGCCAAACCGAGGCCACGGACTATATATAGATTCAAAACTTTGCAGAGCGTGTACTCCCGTAACCACAAGATCATCATCATCGGCGGTGCCCCGCCTAGGCTGATTCCGGCTGTTTTCTAATCAGTGCGATGCCACCCTACCACTCAGTATTGGGACATCCCAGAATACCACCGGTACACTAAGACTGTGAGACATAGTACCTCCCGACACTATCTGCTATCAACCTAGTAGCAGTGGCACCGTCCTAGCTAGTCAGACATCTGTCGCCCGCCCATTCAGGAGTGAGTGGTGAGCACGTAGGTCCTAAAGTTCCGATTCTCAAGAGATATCAGGTCCTAGGGGAATCAGATAGAATTATCTTCTCATAGGGACTACAATAGTCCATGCTACAACAGCACCTCCTACCCGGGGTCTCGCTTCACGAAGGCTCTCACCCCCAGGATCACCATATACCTCACAATGTACCCACCACAGGCACCTCTCATGGGGATGCCCAGAACACACCCCCCCGGAAAGACTCGCCCAAGGCTCATCGTAGAATCCTGTCCGATCGACTCAAACCCTCACCACACACCCAAGACACACGCGGCACTCTTCCCGAGTAAAATGGCACCACGGGCCTTATCCATATAACCATACCCCATCACGCATCACATCACAGATATAGACGTAGTAGAAGTAAAGCATCATGAGCAAATAAGCATGCGTCTAGCCTATCAGTGCGTGTGCAGGAGTAAGGTTGCGACAAGGTAAAGGCTTCATCAGGAATTCTACCATGCAGCCTATCACAGGTGATATTCATAAATAAAGCTCTAGAAAACTAGATATTATGCCATGCGTAATAGGATCTACAAGGTTGGGTGGGATGTGGCACCTGCGTAGTCATCATCGAGTTCCTCCTTGTAGTCAGGGTCGTCCTCCTTAAGCGGCTCCTCCTTTGAAACGAAATATAATAGTCGCGTTAGCGACTCCTATAGAGTTAACACAGAGAATAAATGAAATCCAATAACTCCAAATGCAATCATGCATAAGCCTATGACGTAGAGCCCATTTTTATGAAAATTTGGACACTTAGTTCATATTTTTTGGAGTTCGTATGAATTAGTTATGAATTTTTGAAGGTTTAATCTATTTCTGAAAAAGAAAAATGGTCTGGATAAACCAGAGGCTGACACGTGGCGTGATCTGGTTGGTCCACGTGGCACTGCGGGTCCAGAAGTGGTGGCGCAGGCTAACGTCATGCAGATGTCATGCTGACGTCAGCGCTGGCGGGTGGACCGGTCAACCAGTGGCTTACAGGTGGGGCCAGGTGATCCAGTCAATGACATGTGGGTCCGGTTGGCTTAGTCACTGACAGGTGGACCGGTCAACGGTCAATATTGAATGGTCAATGGTCAACGCAGACCAGGCCTGGACTGGGCTTCGACAGGCCTGGGCAGGCCAAATCTAGGCCGGGTTGGGCCGGCCCAGCCCGGACACGTGTCGCTCATCGGGACTGGCCATGTGGCCAATCTGGGCTCTTACTGGGCTGGTCTACGGCCTTTTGCTCCATGAGCTAGGTCCATGATGGACTAAAGACAGCGGGGCTGGGTGGCGTGTTTACACTAGTCCAGGTCGGATGTTGTGGACTCGGTCCACACGGGGATTTAATCCCCTTCTTCTCCCCTTCTCCACGTGCGGCTGCACGTGTCACTGTTGCGTCGGCGGCAAGCGGCGTTGCGCCAGCGGCTAGCTAGGCTGGCTCGGGCTACGGCTACGGCACTGCAGGGGCTAGGCAAGTGCGGCTGCGGGGCACAAGTGGGCTCGCGACACTCGGGTCCACCGGCACGCGCGCGACGGCTGCGCCAGGCGGCATAGCCGCGACTGCGAGGGGCAACGGCACGCAAGATGCATCATGGGTTTGTGCGTTAGGCTCACGCGGCCAAGGCAAACATGACCAAAGCGTCAATTTGGGAAAACGTGGGCTCCTAGCTGGCAGCCAACGGCGAGGCGCTCGGCGGCGGTGGTCGGCGTCGGTGGTGAAATTCTCCGATGAGGATTCATCTTCTCCTTCATCTTCTTGTCCGGAGCAGCTTGGAGCTCCAATATCCTAGCTACCGCAACTAACTGGCTCAGCGGGGGTGCGCATGGTCGTGTGGCCACGGCGGTGCTCCGGCGGCCGGGGTGCCATGACGACCAGGGCTGTAAAGTTGCGTGGCCCCACCGTGGTTGTTGCCAGGCCCCAAGAGGTTGCCTGAACGGTGTTTCGGATGATGGCGGATGCGACCAAGCAGCTAATGAAACATATGGTGCAATAGAAGAAGGGAACGTTGGAAGTGAGCTGGCCGGCGGCCATGGACGCGAGCAAGGGTGAGCTCACCATGCGCTGCTACGGTTGGAGGCGAGGCAGCGGCTGCGTTGGCTCGGGGCATAGGAAGAAGCGCGGCAGACGACGGCGTAGACGTACAGGGGCTCTGGGTCCTCCTCCGGAGGCTTGAGCAGCAACGGCAGCGGCGCTCGTGGTGTTCTGCTCTGGTCCGGTGGCGGTTAGCTCCTCCCCTGCCTCCTTCTCCTCTCCTCCTCTCCTCAGTGCAAGCAAGCAAGGTGGTGCGTGCGGTGGCAAGGAAAACAACGCGGGCAGGGGAAACCCTAACAAGTCTGGCTCCTTCCTTTTATAGGCGCCGCGGCAGCCATGGGTGACGACGGACGGCGGCGAAGCGCATCGAGTGGCCAAGCATGCTCTGAGCTAGGGTTAGGGCAACCCTGAGCACGGCGCGGTGGACGGGCGACCAGGATGCAGCGGCGCGCGCGCGGACGAGGGACGAACGGCGGGGCTGCTCCGTTCCATTTTTGGAACTCAGATAGGATGGCGAGGTGGGCAGAAGTAGCTGGTGACAGGGGCGCACGGCGCAGCGTGTGGGCGGACGGCGGCCTGGCGCGGGCGCGAGGTTGGCTGGCTGGGCCGGCTGGGCGCCTTGCTAGGCCGCGGCACTGGCGAGGCCAGCAGGCCGAGGCGGGTGCGGGCGCTCACAGGAGATAAGCAGGCCGGCCACGGTGGCGACTTGGGCCACGGGGCAGGTGAGGCCGGTCAGGCCGAGCTAGGCCACGGCATGCGGGGAAGCAGGCCGGCGGCTGCAGCTGGGCTGGGCAGCGCTGGCCGGTTGGGCCATTTGCCCTTTTCCATTTCTTCATCCTTTCCCTATCTCTTTTCTATTTCTATTTCCAAGCTATGCCATGATCATGTTAGTGAAAGGGTTAGTGACCATGGCACATATACTTGGTGGGTCCCCTAGGGTCTCATGGGGCATGTGGGGTCCATGCCCAAAGCTAGTGACATATATGCATATATATTTACACATGTGATATAAAGGGTTATTGATTTTATTATCAACACATAAAATCAATAAGAAGCAAATCATACTTTGTTATTAAAATGCAAATGCTCCACTATCATCTGGTTTTACTTGTGCAACTATTGGATGTTTTCTACATGACACTCACCAACCATTGGTTATTTTAGAAAAATCTTTGTTGGTTGTGATTTTTGGTGTTAGAATTTTTTGGGATGTTACAGCTTCTCTCCGACTACATCAGCAATTGGCTCTTATTTCGTCTCGAGGACGCGTCAATCAGAAAAGGGGGTGTTATAACGCGTACAATGCAAGCTCTACAATTTGGCAAGGAAATTGGTCCAACTGGAGGGCCCAACAAGGGAGCAACTTCAACACCACCGCAGTAGCCGCGTCTTGCGGGCCGAGGGCGCTACACGCACGCAAGGAGGGGTCGGGGCATAGCCTCGGCGCCGTCGTCGCCGTCTCCAGAGATCGCCACGTCATCTAGACAAATTAGGAACCTAGAAATAAATAAAATAGGAAACGGAGGATTTGTAGGATCTCCGATTGCTTAGAGGTTAAATAAGGGTTTGCTTAGTGGTCGAGCCTCCCAGGACTAAATACAAGGGGCCCTATAACCTCGAATCTTTAACAAAGTAATTGAGGTCAAACCCATTACCCAGCTCTCCAACTCTCAAGCCTTCTCGTTCCCCTTTCTACCCTAACGCGCTCGCGCGCCGCCCCTCGCCGCAAATGCCCAGGGCTGCCAGCGCCGCCCCCTCGGCTCAGCCCTTGTTATATAGATAGATACAAATATAGATATGCACATGAATATAGATATAGATATAGATATAGATATAGATATAGATATAGATATAGATATAGATATAGATATAGATATAGATATAGATATAGATATAGATATAGAAACTCCCTCCGTCCAGAAAGAAAGTTGCTATTAGAATGTCTGTATATATCAAACTTTTTCAACTTTGACTAGTTTAGAGAAATTACGCAACATTTATATCTTTAAATAAGTATATTCGATGATGTATTTAATAATACTAATTATATATTATAAATATTAATTTTCCTTATATAATTAGTTAAAATTAGAAAATATTGACTTCTCAGAAAATAAGAATGATTTCTATTTTAATAAATAGAGAGTATAGATATAGATATTTGTGCAAAAAAAGAAATATAAATATAGATATAGAATAGACGTGAGTTTTTATGATCTACGGCAACTCTATCATACCTCTCAGCAATCCGAGCTGTACTATAAAAGACCCAGTAATCCTCAACGTACGTCTGACATGTTGCCATGCCATCTGCGTGCTGATTTAGTTTGGAGGTGCAGTGCAGCCGTCGTGCAAAAACTGCGTGAGGGAGAGAGAGCGAGCGTCATGGCAGACGCACCCGTAGCAGTATTGGAAACTCTGCAAATGGTTCCCGTAGACGGAGATACAAGCTACGCTCGCAGCTCCACTGTTCAGGTATTCATCTACTCTTTTCGTTCTAAATCGTAAGTCATTTTGACTTATTTGATTCATCTCATTTTACTACATATCTAGACATAATATTATATTAGATATATAATAAAATAAATATATAAAAAAATCAAACGACCTATAATTTAGAATGGATGGAATAGTATCTTTCTAAGCATCTCTTTTTGTCTAAGGCCTACTTGATTCACTTCCAAAATTTGCCTTACTAAAAATTTGGCGAGCTAAAAGTTGAGCAAAAAATTTACCATGGATTTGGCAAGCTATATGTGAGAGTGCAAATTTACCATGGATTTGGCGAACCAATTACTAACTAAAATTTTAGCTTGTCAATTCTTTGGAGGACAAATTTTAGATGTGAACCAACTAGGCCCTAATTATTATGCTATATTGGAATCGTCTTATGTCTGTTTAAATGTTAGCTAATTTACGTGAGAAGAGATGGGCAATGGAGAACCTGGTATATCATAGACCATGGCTCTTTGTTTGTTTCATTTGAGAAAAGGGCCTTCTTCAGGCTTAGTTTTATTGCATAGTGTATGGTACTCCGTCGGTTCTGGACTGAACTTGAGGCTTCCGACAACAGTTAAGAACTACTAGTAGTAATAACTGCATAAGCCAACTTGCTTTGTTCGAAACAAGAAGAAAATCTGATCGGAGGGAATAACATATGTGTTTTCCGTGGATAATTGTAGAAATATTATTTTATTTCCTTCAATCCTGCAGATTACTAATAATGTGGGCATTTTCCATGCATCTATTATCCAGAATGGCCTGCAAAATAAGCTAAAGCCAATGATAGAAGAAGCTGTGGCAAGCCTGCTCAACGACGATGATGGTGCCACTGCCAACACATACTGCGGTGGCATGGCGATCGCCGACCTAGGCTGTTCCTCCGGTCCAAACACGCTTGTGCTCGTGTCCACGGCCGTCGACGCCGTCCGCCCCCGCTGCTTGGAGCTCCAGCAGCAGCCACCGGAGCTCTGCCTACACCTCAACGACCTCCCAAGCAACGACTTCAACTCGGTCATCAGGAGCCTGGCGACCTACATAAAAACCCAAGAAAGCTTCAGTCCTCCTGTCTTGACCAGCATTGTTCCCGGCTCATTTCACGGGCGGCTCTTCAACAAGCGTAGCCTCCATATAGTCTGCTCCACTGCTAGCTTGCACTGGCTCTCAAAGGTTAATATGAGACCAACTGGATCAAGCTCTCTATGTTACATATAGTAGTGTCTGCCGTTTCAAAATTTATTGCGTTAACAGGAAAACATAACATTATTAACAGGCACCTGAAGACCTGGTCAGGAACAGAATCCCGTTTTATGACAGGGATGAGGTGGTGAGGCATGCTCGACGTTCCACAGTCATCAAGGCCTATGCTCGGCAGTTTAACGATGACTTCACACAGATCTTGCATCTGCGAGCTCAAAAGATGGTTGCCGGAGGCCGGATGGTCTTCTCCCTTCTTGGACAGCGTTCTAATGATAAGCCAGAGGGTACCACTCAATTTTTGGAATTCACAAATGCCATCCTACACGAGATGGCGTCAAAGGTACTGTATATGTCAACCATCACGCATATGCAGTTATTATTGCTAGATGTAAGTGTATAATATTTAGTGGTGATTATTAACAGGGTTTGATCGATAATGAGAAACTTGACTCTTTCTACATACCAATTTACGGGCCGTCCGAGAAGGAGCTGAGGGAGATCATAGAAGCTGAGGGTTCATTTTCAATCGACAATTTGGCTCTACATGAATCTCTTGATCAAAATGTCATTCTCGCGCCAAAGACAAGGGCGCTTGAGCTGAGAGCTATAATGGAGCCTATCATAGTGCAGCATTTCAGGCCATCTTCAGATGCTATGGACGAGTTCTTAAGGATCATGGAGAAGCTCAGCGAGATGTCGCCTCTAGATGAGTATCCAAGAAAATTAGTGCCTTTCGTTGCTGCGTCCCTCACGAGGAGGACATGACCGCAAAGTTTGTTTACAATTTGATTGAAAGTGAACAAGAGTTGCAAAGTTGCATATATGTATGTTTGTCAAAGCACAAGATTACATGCATGGACAAACTATAATAATGACATGTTTCGACAGATTTTAATTAAATCCTAGAGTGATATCCGGTGGATTACATTTTGGTTGTATTTGGGGTCATATGTTGAGAATTACATAGAAAAGGAATGATTTTTGGTAGATGCTTTTTTTATTTGTATAATACATCTTTGGCCTAAATAGTAGCTTAATTAAAAAATCAAATATAGTATATGAGAAGAATTTTATTTACACAACTACAAAGCCTATGTTTTTAAATGGATCGTGCTTAGTTTTAGCATTTATATTTAAAAACTTATTTTTTAGAAGACTCAATGGGTTGTTCATTTGAGATCGACAAATTTAATAAGAATGCCTAAGAAAAGCTTTGAATGATTTTCTTGGTGAGTATGACGTACTTCCATGTATTTTAAGTAAGTGATTTTCATTAAAAAAACTCATTTAGTAAAAAAAAAGAGTTATGGAAAAATGTATTCTGAGCCACGGTTTTCAGTAAAAATCATTTTTAGTAAAAATGAATTTTCCTTTGATGATTTTTGAAAAAAATCCATTTACCCAGTGGCCGATTTTAAAAGGTAGTTCCACTAGAAAAAGACACTTTTTCTGAAGTTTAGCAGTTACAAGGGATATTTTTAAAAATCATGAAAATGTATTAAAAATGATAATAAAAACACTTCAGAATATAGGTTTCAAAGCCATAATTGGACCAACCACCCTTGTTTTTAACTGCTGGTGCTAGTAAAGCCTCCATGGAGAGAGATCATTATCACAGGAGATATAGCTCGGGCCTCTCTTATATATCCAAATGTCTCATCTTTATGAAATAAAGGAAAAGGTGAGAGCTCTCTCGAGAAACGGAAGGGGGAATAGTGAAGAACCCTAGTGTGTTTTAGGCACAAAAGACATGTAGATGAGCTGAAGACAACTGCTTCAGCCCTAATAAGGATCAGTTACATAATATTCCATAAGAATTTTTCAATAATTCAAATTTTTTTGTATGATCTTCGTAAGCAAATAGATCAGACCTAGTCGAACTTGTTTCCAAACTAAGTTACATCACATGATTAATAAAAGAATAAAAAAATTTTGACTAAATAAAAGAATAAACATGCATAGTTTGATTTACGATATATACTATCCCACACCGCACACAGTACCAGGCCGTCATTTATATACAAGCCTGCACAACTTGGGCCTCACACCACTAATACTGACTCAAGTCAGCCCAGAGCGTGTAGCACACAACGGCTAAACAGAATGTCTGCAGTAATGTCAGAGTAATCTCTTCAACTCTGAACGCCACCATAATAATAAATACCCGAATGTCTGCAGTAAATTTTCTAATCAACAACACAAATATATACCCGAATGTCTTCCTTGCTTATTAGCAAGCCCATTGACACTAAACTGCCATAAAACGGCATACATCATCAGAAAAGCAGAGTGTGTGATACGTACTCCCATCTCTTTTTTTTTTTAACTACGAACATACAGATTAGGCAAACTGGGATAGCAAGAACACGGCGAGCTTGTTCAGAAATTGACTAGCAAAGTAACCAAAAATCCAAATTAGCAGTGCTTCGCTCGGCAGCAAACGATTCCACAACCGCCATCTGATCCGACAGGTCCACCCCATTTTGTCTCTTTTTTTTCTCTCTCTTTTCATTTTTCTTTCCTGATTTTTTGCGTTGCTTTTTTTATATTAACGTATCTATATACCATAAATGATTTCTTTAAAGTTGAGAAGTTTTTATTCGAATAAATTATGTAAAATATTGTGCTAGATATAAGTTGTAAATTATGTTTCAGAAAAAAGACATTGAACAATAACAAATATTCATAAATTTATTATATAAAAGTTTAGTTAGAAAATTTATGCTGAGAAATTGTTACAATAACTTTGTCCGCTAACAATTATGAACAGAAACTGGGCGGCAAAGATCGTGTACAAAAGTTGTCTATAAAATCACGTCAAACACTATATTAAAAAATCATGAAAAAGAGTTGGGGTGATAATTTGTTCAAAGTTGTGCAGAAAAATTATGAGTATAACCTTGTAACTTTCTAAAATAAAAAGTTACAAAAAAAGCAAAAGAAAATGAGAAAAGAAGTCACGTGGTCCTTTGTTTTCTAATCCAGCGAATGTTGATTGATTAGTTGAGCCCGGCAAAGTAACCCGCTGAATAGAACTTGTCATGAAAACTTGCGGTGTTCGGACTATAGATAAGTTAGTCAATTCTATGTTGTTCTCGAACACACTTCAAATCTACATTGGCAATCGCCATGGGACTATACAAGAGAAATCAAGGTTATGTACAATAGATGCTTTTGTTACATCGGTTGCCTTCAACCATAGTATAAATCTCACCCTTTGGTATACACATGGGCTCTGCAAGAAGTGGCGAAGCTCGATGCGCTGCTACCTGCTAGCCTGTTACCATCCCCGTGGGATCTCCAAGTATTTCGACTACAGATACTGCGACTCTGCAAGAAAATCCCTTGGACGAACTACGGACTTGAGGAACTGGAAAAACAATCCGCAGGTGGAAACAAACAAATATCGACACAAAGACTAGCAGGCAACGAGATCAGATTTTCTTCACACAGTTTTAGCCACTGGTTCACATGTAGAACCAGGGGAGTCACAGAGAATAATGATAGAAAGATCATTTGTATTAACCTCATGCTCAGAAAATGGTGCTGCCCATATACAGACAGGTGCTGCTGATATACAGAGGCAGAACTTCAGTGCACATTGATCCTAGAATGCTATACATGCATATATCATGCATGTGTGTATTATGATGCCACACGCCAATCACAAACTTGACACACACAAGATCATTACAGTTCGTTACACACCCCAAGCCTGGTCCAAAAAGTGAGGGGGAAATGGGAAAACTCGAAACTTCATGTCAGTAAGCTACTAGCTCTACCCAGATCAACTGCCAAGGGTTTATTAGTCCAGTCCTTTCAGCAGATGAGGAATTCCCTGCCATTTGCCATCGTGGCCTTTCAGAGTTGCCTGGAACTGTAAAAATATACAATTGTGTCACTTCTATGCATAAATGGATACCGAGAAACAGTAAGGAGATTGTTATTACTTGAAGGTGGCGAGTGGAGATCCAGCAGTAGTAAAGTAGGAAGCAAGATCAACATGTAGGTCATCGTACATGCTGAGGAACGGATGATCCTGCATCAAAGGCAGGGAACGATAAGATAAATAGCCTAGTTTTGTAGATGATGCCTTAGAATAACATTGTACGTGTGAAGGTTGTTTTTACTTACTAATAAGACTTGTGCTGATTTTCTATCATTAGCATCCTTCTGGATACTGAAAATCCCAATGAAAATGTATACATCAGGCATAGTATCCTCCAGACAGATCATGTGAAAAATCCACAGATAGAGAATAACCAAAAACACATCAAGGACAGATGGAAGCATGTCATACAACATATGATCTAAACTTTCTTGCTGTTACCTTCCAAAAGCTTTACCACCCACATATGTAATGTACAAAGTATGAAATTTGACTTGAGCAATAAAACCATGAGGTCAAAATGCAGGTCCCTCTATTATGGTGTTTTAAGATAAGTTTATGTTTTTAAAGGGCCATGTGTAGTATGGGCTAAATCAATAAGTGCATAGCGGTGGTTTCTGTGTGTTGTCTCTATGGCCAGTATTTGAGTTGGTCCTATGACCGGGTGTTTTGGCATTATGGGTGCCTGTACATAAACTCTATTTTCTCCTGCCTTTACTTTCAAAAAAAAATGTTTTTAAAGGGAAAAAAATTGCTAACAGGTCTCATTTAATTTCATTAGCATAGGATTTTTCTAAATAAGATTGTAAATGGAAAAGTATCAGTACCATGAAGAAATGAATGAGCAGAATTCCGGAGAAAACTGCTCTGATGGTGCAGATGGTGGCGGATGTTCAACAACAGCTTCAAGAAGTTCATAAAAGCTTTCACGAGGAGGAAATGGAAAAATTCCTGTTGCACATTCCAGAATCACTAGCCCCAAACTCCAGATGTCACTCAAGTAGCCATGCTTCTTGCCACTGATTCTTTCAGGCTGTCAATTTTTCTTCAGTTCATCAGAACTAATAAAGTAAAAACTATTTCATGCCAAACTGGAAGAGGCATTTATGAACCCAAAAAATATGCACTCACCGCCATGTAGTTGTATGTGCCGGTAAATGTATCTCGTCCAGAGGAACTAGAAATAATGGCACTTACACCAAAGTCCGATATTTTTACTTCACCCCTATGATTTATCAATATATTTGATGGTTTCAGATCTCGGTGTATAATGTGCCTCTCATGATGCAAGTGTATCAGTCCTTTCAATACCTGCACAAGAAAGGTACAGTTTTAATGCAAGGTTTATGTGATGCTAAGGTATCATTTTAGTAGCAAAGAAAATACGGCTAGCTTCTGCCACATGTCACTGGCCTGCTTACAAATTGCAGCAAGGTGGTCCTCTGGAATAGTTTTAACAGTCTTTAGGAAATCGGCAAGAGAGCCACCATCCATGTACTCCAAAACAATAGAAATGGCGCCATTGACATAAAAGCACTGATAGAACACAACAACATATTGGCACTGTGTTGATAAGTTTATTTTCAACTCCTTGGCAATCCGTTTGCATATACTCTCATCAATATTTAGTTGAATAACCTGCAAACACAGTGGTAGACCAATATGCGAAGACCCTTTACAATAGTTAGGAGGACTACACAAAGTAGATACAATACAGAGACCGTTCTAAGACTCTTAACTGTAAAGAACCATAAATAAGCAGCATCAAAGAATGATTGCATCAGAAATACCTTCAGAGCAAAAAACTGGCCAGTAAATTTGTGGCGGACCAATTGCACATTTCCGCTGCTGCCTTTCCCGATCACCTTTATAACATCTAGATCATCTAAGCTCAGATGACTATCTAGTGGCTCTATAGGAGGAGCCTGAAGAACATTTTGACCAAGTCAGGAAAAATGTGGGAACAGTATCAGAAATTTTTATAGCAAATAAATATAGAGAGAGTAAAACACCAACAATGGTATGAGAACATTTTTCCCAATATAAGCAAGAAAATAGCCACATTCAGAACAAATTCAGCTAACAGATGTACACCTATAATTCCAGTAGGCCCTAGCACGTACATATATCTATTAATAGTGCCTTATTTGTGTCTCACTTATCAAATCGGAAAAGTTGTCAAGATCCACAAAGCTACATATCGTTTTCCCCAGACTAAACTATTATCTTAATTAGAGTAGCAATGGATGGCGGCCCAGTCATCAAACTGAAGCAGTCTTAAAAGTGCCACAAGGCTACATATCGTTTTCCCCATATCAGTATATTGATTAGATAATTAGGGGACTGAAACGACAGCATATGCTGACATGCTTACAGAACTTTCGTGAAGTGAAAAAACTAGTAGTGCAGAACTTTGCCTAAAATATCTCCATGCTTGCCAACTGCTTTATATCACCGTGAAGAAAAAATATGCGACGGGTATGATCACTTAGCAACGCCCTGATTCCCGGAGACCTATCTCTACCAATTCCACGAACAAACAGAGCTTGCTAAAATGTGAATCCAGAACACCTCTCTCTACCTGACCTGACGAAGCAAATCATTCATATCCCAGCGCTCTCAAGAGAAACGAATACAAGAGCCAATTTTAGCTATCCCGATCCTACGATTTCCAGACGTAAGACGCCAAGACACGATTTTAGTCCTGGGTGGCTGGGCGCGGGCGGCTTACCTCGCCTCCCTCGCTCTGCGAGACGATGCGCAGACCATCCTTGTTGACGCGCAGATCCCCGTCCTTGAACGTCCCGCTATGCGTCCTGACCGGAACCCCAGCAACCAACGCCGGGCGATTAATCAGCAGAACAAGAAAAGGACCGAGAAAGAAAGCGAGGGGGAAGCTGAAGGAAAGCCTACAAGAATTTTCCGATGGTGGTCTCTTGGGACGGCAGCGTGAGCTTGATTGGCTTCCGCGGCGTCGCCATCGGAAGTCTGTCCGGCGGCGGCGGCGGAGCCGGATTCCTCGCCGGAGCACGGAGCAGGGGAAAGGAGGGGAGTGGACGGCCCGGCTGGTTGTGCAGAGCTGGAGCTGCTGGTCTCCTTCGGAAATCTTGAAGTGGTTGGCACCTTCTCTGTTCGGCTGCACAGCGCAGCACTGCAGCGCTTACTTCCTCTCTCCTTTCTGAGGCTCCGCTTTTCTGAATTTGTGCTTACTTTTCCTTCCGCGTTACTCGCTTGTAAAAAAGACGACGTCATCGGTGTCAGTTAAATTTTTTCGACTTATATAAAATATGTATAATATTTATATCTCTAAATAAATTTATTAAAAAACTAGACTTAAAAATCTTTTCGATAATACTAATTATTTAACATAAATATTTATATATTTTAATATATAATTATCATCGGTTTAAAAACATTGACTTCTCAAAAAACAAGAATGACATCTATTTTAGAACGGAGTGACTGCGTATTCTCAATCTAAAAGCGCGACATAATTGGTGTCCCGGAACGTGTGCTATCAAGTCAATGCCAATGAAAACATTGTGCATAAAAGGAGCGAAATGAAATCTCGACAAAGGCTTTGTTTAGATACCAAAGTTGGTACACCAACTTTGTATAGTAAATTCTGTTAAATACTGTAGTAATTTTATTTTTATTTGGTAATAATTGTACAAACATTGATTAATTAGGCTTAAAATGTTCGTCTCGTAAAGTACAATAAAACTATGTAATTAGTTTTTTATTTCATCTATATTTAGTATTCTATACATATACCGGTATTTTGATGTGACGAGAAATCTTCTTTTTACACAGTGAAATTTAGAGATAAAATCTGAAATCTAAAGACCAAGGATATTTCGGTGAAGGACAAGGATTGTACATTCGTACTATGTGAACATTGAACTCTGATTGTGGGCCCTGAGCTCCTTCTCGACTATCTGTTAGTCTGAAAAATAGCAGTATAGCACGAACTAAATAAATGGGTTCCTAATATGCCGACTAACATTAGTAGGTGCTTTTTTCTCAAAAAAAAAGTTTCAAGTCTTTTTTCTGTGCTAATCTTTTCATGGAGGGGAGTTAAGAGAATACCGCATGTCCTGAGAAAATGGCTTGACTACTTGTCTACTTTTGCAAGATTGAAACGCCCTGATGGTACCTCTACCATCTGTAGACCCTGGAAGCGTCAGTGTGCCCTGGCATGGACGGCATTACTAGCTTTCTTGGCAATGGCAGGGCTGCACCATTCCAATCTCCAACCACCGGAATCCCAGAGCGCCGCCGCCGCCGCCGTATCTACAGACTAATGATTGGCAACATGATTTTCTAATTCTCTACTAGTGCCCTACAACATCAAACTGTGCAAGTGGCATGGTGCAAGCGTCAAAATCGGAATGCCCCTTAAACCGTGGATGGATAAGCTCAGACATGGGTGGGTGGCAGCAACTGTAACCATGGTTACCAGCAACAGTGACGGCCGGACTGACCTCACAAGCAAAAACGTCACCAAGCCACCGGAGACTGCTGCTGCCTGGTGGCCACGGCAAACACGTTGGCACATGGCGACGGATACGGTGGCCTGGGAATTGCGGCAAGATTTCCCGGCTCTCCCCGGACCACAGACTCAGATTCCGGCGAGTTCCCGGTCCACGGTGATCGAGACGGCAGGATGCGCCGGACAAGCAGGTCCTCGTCGCCGACCCGCGGTCGCCGTTGACCTCTCCGTCGTCCGCACGCCGCCTGCAGATTCACACGGATGAGGAGCTGATGAGTGACCGTGACATCTGGCGAAGGCTTTATGCCGGATGCCAAAGACTTGGACAGCAACTTGCTCACTTGCACAAGAGTGACAGCTCTGAAGTCTAGACCTTGGTGGAGGTAGTGGGATCAGATCGGCGGCCACGACAAGGTGTCATCCTCATTTCTCAGAATACTTGAACCTGTTGGCATTTCTACCTGCCGTCATATACCGTCTATTCAAGCGCTCACCACCAGTTAATACGTAAGAGAGTATGCCCATTATCGCCAGCATATTTGATGGTAGCGAAAAAAAAAAATCTATGATAAAGAAGAAGGCATGAATGGGGCCAACCAAAGACGCACTCCTATCGTTCCATGTGTTGGTTTCACACCAGACTCCAGATAACAGGCATCTTAATTTAACTGCACGTTACAGATACATACACGCTGATCATAGACCATCTACGGCGCCCACTGCACAGGCTACACTGCTACCGCTTCTTATGATCCTGGGCGGCAGGCAAAGCGAAAGGGAACCTTGCGAATTGGATGTTAAGACAAGGGCCATCACGCTTCCGGTCATCGAAGCAGTATCCTGCCAAATAAAACGATCAGTCAGGTGGAAGTTCCAGTCTCAGCAAACTTATCAACTTGACATGCTAAAAAAAAAAAAAAAAAAAAAGAGGTATAGGGTTACTGTCCCTAGACTGCTGGAAAGAAAAAATATCCATGCACAGAAAGGATCTTAAAGGATTACATGAAGATAACTGCATGTATGTTTCCTACCCCTGAAAGCTCATATTTGAACTATATTGTGCAAATAAAGGATATGCTTCCACCCAATTACAAGAATATGCAACATGAAAACATGAACAAACCAAAGCCCAAAGGAAGTAGAATTGAAACCTTGTAACTTTCTCATAGGACCGCGTGCACATTCTCCATTCTCAAACTCCACAAAGCACAGAACACAAGCCTTGTCACCACTCTGCAAGAAGCATCATGAAAATAGCATGCATAAAGTTGATGCGAAATAACACAAAAAGAAGGCTCCAGAAAATTCACCACCACTAATACAGTAACAAGTCACCAAAGTATGGAATAAAAGCTCCGTGCTTTTGTGATTACACAAAGAGCAGCAGATGTTAACGTCAGCACCTAAGAATTTGAAGAAATGGCCTAGAAAGAAATACATTAGAGTAGCAAACTTGACAGGGGTTTCATATACAACGAATATACTGCACTAGTACTTTACTTTCCTATTCCATGTATGTTCATTAAAATCTGTTTTGATTCCGTGTAGGGAAAAAACATTTATTCCAGTTTATCAGCATTCACTTAGTATCTGGTGAGTGATATCATCATTATCAATGTCATCTAAAAACCACCGCATATTTCATGAAGACCATATGAGTCTTGGAGCGCGGGGGGGGGGGGGGGGGGGGGGGGGGGGGGGGGGGGGGGGGGGGG